>CM061534.1:20209035-20334290 GCA_030545055.2 Neoaliturus tenellus
TTATCATAACAAGCAAGGCAATCTTGTTCAGGATCATGTTACAAACTGCATTGGTTAACAGGAAATGGCAACCCATCAACTATAGGCCTAATCGGTAATCGTAACTACGCCAACATGAGGTTTGCGCCTCAAAATGACGGTGGGTGAATATGTAGATTTAGTTTTTGTTTGTAGCCTAATTGTAGTTGAGGAAATCTTTCGGAAATTTGATTCCAATCATCTAAACTGTTTCATTTAGTCATCTTCACTTTAGGGCCAATAGCCCATTGTTACACAGTCGGCAATGTTAAACATACGGCTTTTAATGCAAAATATGGTATTTTATTCCCCTGATTCGGACGCCGTTTTTCACCCGATTTTCTTTAAAATCGGTTAGTGTTAAGTTGAATAGTTATATTAGACCCCTCATACCTCGAAATTTCGAAAATTTAACATTAACTAATTATTAATTACTAAGGAGTTACTTTGCGATGTCACAAAGAGTAATATTTGTTAAATTTTTTAAATTTCGAGGTATTAGGGGCTTAAATAACTATTCGACTAAACACTTACCAAGTTTAAAGAAAATCGGTTGAAAAACGGCGTCCGAAACAGGGGAATAAAATACCATGTTTTGCATTAAATGGCGTATGGTTAACATTGCCGACTGCGCAACAATGGGCTCCTGGCCCAAAGGGGATGATGACTCTTAAAGGTAAACATTTAGGTTGCTTTGTTTAAAAGGAACTTCAATTTAGAAGTGGACAACTTTATAAAAGAAATGCATCCATTGCATCCGTCTATTCAAAGCAACCAAAATATCCTGTAGATAAATTTAGTAACCTTGGACTTTCTATTTTACTGATTTGCACAAAATTTACCCACTATCCTTGGGTCCAGATGAACATTGCTTCCCATCTTCACCATGTCACCAAAGTTGAGAAGATGCTGCAAGATTAAACATGATGTTTTTAATTTACCTACAATTTTGATCAACCTAGTCACTTTTAAGTAATTAACAGCTTCCTATTTAATCTACATACAATTGGCCTAACGTCAGTGGAAAATAAAAAAAATGTGATTTTTTTTAAACGAAAGTCTAATAGCCACAGTAGGGATGCTCGGGATCCCCTTTGCCCTTGCTGATCAGTACAAGCCTGGCGGTTTTCCAAGGAGCCGGAAACACCCTTTCTCCCCTAAATTGAATTACTACTTTGAACACGGATTATATAAAATCAACACTTCTTTTCAATAGAAAATATCTAGCAGCGGTCACTCTCCATTGAACCTTTACGTCACGCAAACAATGTGACACAGTCACGCAGACGACGTAACGCAACTGATAGGCCAACAGCTGATAACGAACACGTTCCTGAGCACAACAATGATATATCGTGTTCACGATGACGGGATTATGATTCTGTGGGGGTGGACGCACAGGAATTTAGAAAATAGACTGACGAGTGTCTATTTGATTGACTTTTCGTAAATGAAACTGAATCATGTCCGAGACTGGTAAGTTATTTCTAATGAAAAACTAAGGAAATTCATGTTTTAGAATATTTTTAATTAGATTGCCCATCCAAAATGTACTACTAAATTTTCACTTTTTCATAGGACATGTAGTTTATATAGGAAAGTTATATTAGGCCTAAAATTGACAAATCGGAGGGGGTGTGACAATGTTTTCCTTACTAAAAATTATTTATGTAATTTTGGCGGTGAAAATTGTTTTACTTATACTATACTCTCAGAATAAAATTAAATCTAGAATTAAAAAGTTGGTTTCTCTAAAAGTAAATATGTCTGTACCATACACATTTCGGTACTGTAATTCATTTTGTACGTAAGAACAGTGCTCAACATATTTGCGTTATTAGCACCTATCATATTAATTGTAATGCTTATCTTGGATGCACGTATATTCATAACTTAAGTAAAACCAATCTAGACTAAAAGAAAACAATTTAGATTTATTACATTCATAAACTTATGAACTGTTGATTTTTCAACCTCTGAAGACGCAGCAAATCATGTCGAACATATTTGCGTTATTAGCACCTATCATATTAATTGTAATGCTTATCTTGGATGCACGTACATTCATAACTTAAGTAAAACCAATCTAGACTAAAAGAAAACAATTTAGATTTATTGCATTCATAAACTTATGAACTGTTGATTTTTCAACCTCTGAAGACGCAGCAAATCATGTCGAAGCACCTTATCAACTTCACGGTCGAGTAACGGAGTTTTAAAGTGACCCTAGACCTTGGACAGACCTTTAAAACCGAATTCGAGGTCAACAGGTATCCGCAGAGCAGTAGCAGTTGTCTGGGGACGGTGGCGCTTGCTGCTGCCGTGGCCAGTGCGGGAACTAAGACATTGTATTGCATATTGGCTACGTTCCCACCTCATGCTGATAACCAATATTTGTAATGGTAGCTCCGGGAATACAGCACAAATCGCCCACCGTAGGGAACCGGTTTTTGGACGACTGCGGTTCCATTTTAGTTTATTTTATTCCTTTTTGACGTCATTTTCAAGAACAGAAAATCCTGTTCACAAATATTCTGAAATAAAGAAATTTGTATTTGTAAGAAATTTAAATATGATGCAGTTTTATAGAGGCGTTTTCTCTTGTCCTACCTCCTGACATTTTTTAATCCGTCCGGCAGAGGCGGCAGAGAGCGTTTCCGATCTCGATTTGGTCTATGCCGCATAAGAGAGCAAACTGGAAGCGAAATAACCCTTTTGATTTGGAAAGAGAAAATAATTTTTCATGACTCTAAATCAAATGAAGCTTTCTTCAAGATGGATGTGGTTTGCCTGGGATTTTTTAATGACAAAAGAACGGGGAGTTTGATACAAAATGAAAAGAACAACCGAACCATGTTTACTACTTTTTAACATTTTTACCGGCTTTCAAAAGGTCTTTACAAAGAATAGATTTTGAAAAATTAATGGTAAGTTTATTTGATATACAAACATACTTTATCATGAACATAAAATAAATAGGTTATTTGAAAAGTGACGTGAGAAGTTTAGGCTAACATTGTCTCTGATGGGAAAGATTCCAACATGCCCTCCAACACCCTTTCAAACGCTTTTACGCTGTTTCACTTAATTCCGTGAGAAAGGTCAAAGTGTAGTTAGAGATATTTTCTTAAGCCATTGATTTAAAAGTAGCATCTGAAACATTTTTGAACCTCTAAAGAAACCTTGAAACTTATGATATAGAATTTATTGTTCAAACAGCCAATGGAACCCACTAGATCTTTTTTTTTAGAAGCCTCTATTCACAACATGAAAGAGAACTATGGTGAACAAAGTGTTGTGAATATGCACATTGCAGGCCTAACTTTTACAATGTAGTAACTCAAGTGGTTAGAGATGTGGAAACAATGCAAAGAATGTAAAAGAATATACAGGTTACTTTAGTAGTCAGTCATACATATAGACAATTTTATAGTCTATTCCCCTCAAATTATAGAACGCTACAATCCTGCGCATGACTACCACTTAAAATCGCCCCAAAGGGCCAGTTGCCATTTCGAATTATCATCGGTGTCTAATAAACAAGATCAGACAACTGGTGATTCCAGAGGTGGTCCTATATCGATTTAAATAACGATCCACTTTCTCTATAAGGAAGAGAAAGGTCGCCAGCGAGGGGCAGTAATGGTCGAGTAGTGTACGTTAATAACACCTTCCCGTGCGTACGTACTTCCGGTACATGCGCGGCGGGGTATAATACAAGACCAAAGGAACATTCATGCAATAATGCAATAAAAACCTAATATTTTTTTATGGAAATCATGAAGAAATTGTGAGGTGTGTTTTTTAATTAAAAAATATTCAAAATTGTATATTTTTCGTTTAGGTGTAGATTTTTAAAATAAAAGTATTGAAGCCATTGCTTACGTAAAATGTTTGAAGAAGATTTTTGCCAGAACCAATTTTGAATTCTCCCCGTAATAGCTGTATTAAATGTGTGAACATTTTTATTTTGGGAGCCTCTATCACCCCTAATTTGAAAATATGCCGAAGCAGTGGCTTGTTTCGGCCAATATTTTTGCACCCATTTGATTGAAATTCACGTTTAATTGATAAGAACGAGAGTACCTACATGTCTGTATAACCTAAGAGTATTTAAAAATGTACACATTGGCACCTAAAGCTTGTCTTTTCAATAACTAAATTTTAAGGACTATTTGGACCGGTGTGCCGCCCACCATTACTCTTTGAGCCATTACTCTTTGAATAGTAAATCCACCAAATCAGGTTGTTTAACCTTGGTGGTTATTGTTTCAATTTATGTGACCATGTTTTGAACAATTTACTGTAAAGAAACAATAAAGATTTTCTTAAAAAAAGTTACATTTGAAATTTAAAAAATGCTAGAATTTAACATATTTTATTAGTTTAATAAAAAACCATGAAGAAATTTTGAGATTGTATAGACTCGCAGACTATCTTTCTAGACAGTTAAAAGCTATTTTCAATTAAATCGATTCAAAAAAGTCATCCGGAAAAGAAAATTACGAAAGGATGTTTTGAGCATCTTTGATTGAAATCAGACTGTAATATGGATGTTTTTAAAAAGGTGATGAAGACTCTTGAGCGTTCATAATGAAAGGCTTGGCAAACGTTTTATGAAAACTAAAAGGCTAGATTTGACATTACGGATTTACAAGAAATTAAATTCTAAGAAAAAATAGGTTAATGGGGTTTCCAATTTAATATACAAATACGAGTAAAACAAGCAATACTCCACACAACTTCCAACCTGGCCAACCAAACCCGAAGGAGCAGTAGGCAACGTGGGGTCTCTCTCACGCTTTCTATCTCATGTTCCGTTAAACCCCTGCCCAACCTGTTTCTGCTATTGCTGGCTTAACTAAGTTATAGGCTGGTCTCAAATTGAGGGTCGTGTTGTATATTTAAACTGACAGCGAGTTGCACAGAACGTCCAATAATGCACGACAGCGAACCGAAGGAATTCAGGAGAAACTGTGGTAAGAGGTCAGGTTCAATAATGGGGGAAAGTAGAAGAGTTGGAGGGCAAATGTGGTGTTTACATTTTTGAAACTCAAGTTTATACAGAAAATATATAAAGCCGTTTAATTATTTTTGTATTGTGAATTTACACTTTGAAGCAAAACTGAATGCCAATATGTGGTAAAAAAAATCATATTGAAAATTTAATCACATACAATTATGTTGAAACATGCGAATCACGTCACAAAATAATTTGGTCCATGCATTCCCGAACGTACGGAACAACTTTTGAGCAATCATAATTTAATTTCATACAAAAAAACTAAACATCAAGTTGTGTTTGAAACGCGGGAATTGTTTTATAAAATACCACATTTTTAAAAGAGTTTTTATCGTAACACAAGAGATAATTAATTACTGTTACATAATTCTTTTTAGAAGTAAACTAAACAGTTTACACGTGCTCTGCATGGTTTAAGCAAAGATTGTAGTCTGAATTCAACCTCAGATACTGTTTAGCATTTCTGCTGGAGTTATGCCTCAAATATAACCTCTCTAACTCTTCTCGTAGTTCCTCACCGTCTTGAACCTTCTATGCTTCTATGTTCGTTCTTGACATTACCCAAGAAAAAAACTTTTTTAATGTCTGGGGAACGCTGGTTGTGGCAAAAGAATTTGGACATTTTAAAAGCTTTTTATAACTTTTTATAAGCTTATTACGGTAAGCGAATGTTTTGTAATTACTATATATGGAATATAGTTCTTAAGTTGCTTGTTTATTTATTTATTTTGAATTTAAAAAATATCCAATAATTTATAACCACCCTATACTTTCGCCTTTTGTCTCTTAAGATTTTCTTAGGCGACCCCAAATTGTACATAAGCTACAAAAGGAGTTCAAGGTTGACCTTTTCCTTTAGCGGTTAGGCTACAAAGTGGGACGAAGGAACGGAAAACCACGAAATGTAATTCATTTCCAGATGGCAATTTACACTTATGAGTATGAGACGATGCTTATTAGTGTAAGGATGAATTGGGATAATAGAGGACGATACATTATTCCATTTTCTGTGAGGATCGTTCGGTACGTTTTTAAACATTATAGTGAATAAAAAAATAACCTTAATTTGCATTAATTATAATGTTAAATCAGGGGGTTCTGCAGAAAAATCTCAATAACTCCGTTGCCTGTTGTCAGATCCTTACAAACTTGGTAGGCCAGGGTGTCTACTGATATCTGATTTTGGAATTCCAGTATATTTCCAGTATTTCAAGTACATTTTTTTTTTTCAAAAAATTCCAGTATCACTCGCGAACTATTAACCTGAATATGGAGTAACAATAAAAAAATTTTATACATGTAAACAAATTTAACATGGATTTGTGTATTAAGAGATTGCCACTGGTCAAAATTCTACCAAAAAATCACTTGATTTCGACTATAATTTATTTAATAAATTACCCTTCTTACATAAGATTAACATAGAAAATTTGAAAGCCTCTAGGGCGCACCCCTGGAGGCTGATGTGAATTATAATGGCATTCTGTTCATCTACAAGATGAATCTTTCTAACAGTAGGCCTATGCACGGATTTCGCAAACAATACATACAAGCTGAGAAAAAAATAAGAAAATAAACATATTTACCTATTAATTTAAAGAGACTTATTTCTAAGCTCAATCTTTACACAAATGTAACACAAATCTTTACACAAATGTGTTTAGATTTCTTAATTGCCTAGTTAATTATTTGAACAGAACTACCAGTTTTCTGATTTTGGTTTGTAAACATACTTTAGCAACAATAATAACAGGTAAAACATTTTTACATAAAAATGTAGGCTACGGATCAAATGACAAAATCTATATTTTATGCATAAAAAAAAAACAATTTCCGGATTTTAATAAAATTCAATTATTCCAGTATCTATTTTGAAATTCCAGTATAATTCCAGTATTTCCAGTATGGAAATAAAATTCCGGTATAATTCCAGTATTTCAAGTAATTCCAGTATCAGTAGACACCCTGTAGGCATCTCATTGGTAGAATAATTTAATTTGCCAACTTTTAGTCTCCTGTCAGATTTTGATAAATTTTACCGATATTGAGATACAGTATTTCAGTTTAAACGTTTTACGTGGCCGTAATTTTAAAAATACACATCGGAAAAATAATTTTTTGTCCTAAAATGAACATTGGTATGATAAAGGTTCTTATCATATGAACTTAATACAATGATCCGCTACGGAAATAAAAATTATCCAGTGTAAAAAAAGGCGGATAGCCACCAAACGAAGAAGAAAAATACTGAACGTTTTATATTATTATGTAGAATATGAATATGCATAGCCAGTCACTATGAATACTTGATAGCATTCAGTACTTTTTACGACCGAAATCTTTCTGTAACAAACCAACTAATGCTCTTCTTACTTAGTCATTTTTTCATAATTTCGTCTAGATGTTTATGGGTACTTACGTAAGGTTGCGATTTAGTAGAACTTGATTGAAAGGTATACCAACCTGAAAAAAGAAACAATTATTAATTATAGGTAAGAAACAGCCAAAGAGAAAATATTAGAGTCATCGAAATTCAACAAAATACATAACACAAGTGAAACTCAGTAAAATTTATACCTATTAAAAAAATTTTGTACTATTTTTGCAACCGATGTGCTAGGCAAAGAACCTTGCAAGAAAGGTGCTATTTCAAGATTTCTTGTTTGGGGCTTAAACATCCAGAACCCTAACGCAATTAATTATAAATGATAAACAAACAAAATCTAAAATCATCTACAGCGAAAACAACAATCACATAGCAGATAGTCTTAGTGATGTAAAACGCCCTGGCGTTTAAATCTCAGGGCAAATGCCAAGGGCATTTGCCCAAATAACCACCCAAAATCCATAAGTGCCGGGCGTTTATCCAGTTAAAGGCTAATAAACCTAATTAATGGAAATTAAATTGAACACTACTCTTCTAGTCAACTTTTTAAACCTCTACATTAGATATTTACATGATAGCCTATATTAAAAAAAATAATTACTTGTATAATTTTAATTATATTGGTAGGAAGTCAGTACTAGAGAGTCAACACTTTTCTTTTGTCAACAAGAGGAAATAATTTAGACTGAAAATAACTTCATAGGTTTATTTTTACATAAAACATCTGGCTAATGTAATAGAATTAATTTACATTTGTTTATTACACACAATGAATCAGTCTTAACTTAACGGTTGTAAGGTTGTAATTTGGTTCCGGTTGGGTTTGTGGCAAATTGCTCAGAATGCAAAGCCCTTTAAAATGATGTATCATATGACGTAGGCCAATGCAGTTTCCCAAAAGACTTCCTTTAGAGACGTCCCTAGGGGAGGTCGTCAGGAAAATTGCAATAGGCTACGTCATATGATACATCATTTTAAAGTATATTGCATTCTGAGCAATTTGCCACAAACCCGACCTCAAAAGGTAGAGTGGATTCGGAGTTATTGCATTTTTTTGTTTTCAGCAACATGATTTTAATACAAAGTTTGATCGCCTGCTATTTTTTACTCGGTCATTCTTTTGAATTCGGGTTTGCGGCATTGTTCTCCAGTCTCAAAGACCTTTAATTTGATGTACATATTGACATATGCTTACATTTAAGATTTTCTTCTTACTTCTTGTGGACAGTCCCCCCTTCGAGATCCAAGGACACTAAGTACTTTAGGAAGTAGTCTTAGTCACTCAAAATCAATATGCAACGTTTTAGTTTTGTTACTTAAATACTTTAAAAAATATTAAATCGTCTCCAGACTTTTTTCATCCTGTATATGAATAAAAATAATTTTATAGGTGCCTTTTTGTTAGGAAATTTACATTGTGGTTAAAAAGCACTTTTTTTACTAACAAAACCTTAATACTTAACTTTAAATTTAATTAATTAGACATTATAAATTTATGTTATGCACATATTTATGAATTAGAAACCTTATGCACAGAGTACAGTAGAAACCTGCTTAATCAGTAAATAAGATTTTTTATAACAATTTAGAAAAATATTTATTTAAAATAACACACTGAAAATATTACAGGTTTTATTGTATTGCGCCTTAAACTGAACTTTTTATAAACGTCCAGTTTTTGGGCGCTTAAAATCGCTTTGGGCAAATGCCCATTTATAAACGACCCGCCCACTGGGCATTTGCCCGGCCCACATCACTAGACAAGGTCATGTCAGATGGGCAAATGACAAGAGAGCGAATGCACCATTTTTGTTGTGGTTGACAATAAAATGGTTTATGAAGGTTTCGGTCTGATTGAGGCCCGTAAACACTTTGACTCGTGTCTCCGCCAATGACGACCACCGATGACTGAGCGGAGCGAGCGAGCAAGTGGAACACTCACACTCTCTCTCTCCGCTGCCGGCTGACCGCGAGTGTAGAAGCGGGTAAAATGAGTTGTGGAAGAGGATCTTACTAACAGCAGACATTCTGGGTTTCGTAACCTAAAATATTAATGTGCTGAGTAATTGAGTGGATTTTGAGTAGCGATAAAATGTCACGATGTATGGTTACCTTTTATTCAAGTCATTTAAAAAAGAGGATAAAGAAATGTAGCCTATTTGAAATGCCGGCTCATTAAGGAGTTGGGATATTTCAGTGATGGTGTGCCTACTTGCTTCAGGAAGAAATTTATTTAAAAGCTTTACATTCAGGCGAAATCATTGTATTTTCATAAAAAAATTGTACTGCAATGGGGAATCTAACTTTATAAAAGGGGGTTTGATAGTACCATTATGTTAATAGACAGTACAATTTTCAAAATTCTGATGATAATGTTAAGTAAGGAGAAAAATCAAAACTCTCGATAGAGAAAACAAATGTCTTCTCCAGTGTGTGCACTAAATAATGTGAATTATTTTATTTTTTATTCATATTATTTTCTTTATTAGTGTTACGTTTGAATTTTGCAGGGCGTTACATTGGATGCTCTAATCTTCTGTAGCTCAGCAAGTTTAGAGAAACTTAACTCACTTCGCAACAATCGTTACAACGGATGACAAGCAAAAGACACAAAATAATTGTGAAGTCCACTCATACACCACCAAGTCCGAATAAAAGTTCAAATTATTGACCGATTTCTCCTGATACCGCAACAATGGAATCGTAAACGAAAAATTTGATTCTCCATCTTCCCCAATAGCGATGGTTTGTGGCGTAGTGACGACAATTGTGCTTTCTTTCGAGAAAGCTTTGTTAGCAGAAGACGAATGAAGCAGTTCCTTTCATGGACCTCTGATGATATAGTAGGCTTGCCGGTCACGCTGGTTCGGTTGTCTTTGATGAAGGATTGTTTGTCGTCGACTCAAACTCTCACAGTCCTTGAGAACGGTCGGATATAACTGGCGAGATTAAACACCGGGTTGATATAATTTTGGGGGATGGATGAAAAAGATTTCTTTGGATACTACAAAAAGTTTACAATTGTTGTATATGTTGAAACCCCCCAAAAAATTTTCTACATAGCCAATTAATTACAAAAACTTATTTTTTTATCTGAAAAAAAAAAAACATCAATAGACAACTTATCGCATTATTATTGTTTATAGACGGATGAGAGTAGATATTTTCTTTGCGTGTGTCTACCGATACGCTGGTGTCTTTTTTAATGTTTTTATACGGAAAGTATTTCCGGTTTATTGTTTGTTTCTCAGTTTTTTTTCTGAACAACAGATCACAATATATAACAGCTTCAGAACCTAAAACTAACTTCTTTGTAGCAATCAAACGAGATAATCTTGCACAATATAATTAAAACGTGCCGTCCTAACATTACCAACTTAAAATGATTAGCCTATCTAGGAAATATTCTCCCTTTTTCCTATGGCGACCAAAAATTCCATTGTGTCTATTACTCACGGCTGTAGGCCACTTCATCCGATGTTTGAGGTGTTTTAAAAACCGTACATTTCATCCCAGGGCCAGGTCAAGCAAAAAAGGGTCATTATACGATCCAAATGGAGCTGCCAAAATAGTACACTTCATCCGACGGCCGGCGGTCGGCGGTTAACCGCCGTAGTACATCACCGCGGTAGAGTATTCCACCTTAGCTTGGAGGGGTGTGTCGCACTGACTTCATTAAATAACCATCAACAATGGGAACTGTATTACATTAATTTAAATTGCGTTGTTATCCTGTACCCGTATTCAAATATAATTTAAAATGTCCATGCTTCTGGAAGGAAGGGGTGGGAATTATATACTTGCCCTGGCTGAATGGGATGTGTTGCTTCTCAAACCGCGTTTTAACTAAGGAATTTTCGATAACAGCGATGATGAATATTGTACTAAATTATGAAATACAATAATTTTTTACATTACTTTAATTTTCAGAGAATTTTCCATTAGGGAATACGCTATTACAGCCACGGTAAGACCTAAGCCCGGGACCATGTTACTTTTTCATGTTGAGGTCCCCAGAGGCCACAAACTCCATTCGTTAATTTTTATGTGTCCGTCGTACTGATAACTTTTGAAGAGGAAACCGATTTTGGTGAAATTTAGTATGAAGGTGTAAGACCAGGTTTAATTTAATGTGTTCGCGTACCAGCATGATCAGGCTATGGGAACGGGGTTTTATAGGGTTTCAACGTGGTCAAAAATAGGTTTAGGCATTTTCGACCTTAAATTTCAAACATCAACAATTCAACTAGACCCGTTTTAAAACCTCGAATTCCAAACAATTTAGCATTTTGAAATTTTACCTTGGCTTAACATTCTACGAAGAAAAGCCAAAAATATGTTTCCTCTGTTAATCTTACGGGAAATCAACAGAACCCTGTCTCTTGCTTATTTGTTGACATAACTTGGTTAAATTTGGTTGTACATTCACTAGGTAGGGTTTCTTTGATATTTCCTTACAACACCCATTTCTATTTGATTACTGGAAAACATTATTAATGTAATTTTCATTAATTTAATACAGTTCCCAATGTAATATTTATTTAATAAACCCTGTGCGACACACCCCTCTAAGATAGAGTGGATTTTTCTACCGCGGCCGTTAACTGCCGACCGACCGCCGGCCGTCGGATGAAGTGTACTATTTTGGCAGCTCTGTTTGGAGGGGACTAATGACCCTTTTTTGCTCGACATAACCCTCGGATGAAGTGTACGTTATTCACAACACCTTAAAAATCGGATGAAGTGGCGTACAGGCATTACTCACATTATTTTGTCTATTTAAAGAAAATGACTAATCTAGGCCAAATGACGTCTTTATTAAAAATGGATCTTTCTTCGTCCCATCGGCCAAATTATTTTGTGCCTAACACTCATGTTACATGACCTAATCAATATTATTATCTGCGGAATATTTTTCCTATTCCATTGTTTAAATTCCTTTGTGTTTATGCAGTCATAAAAGCTAACCTGCAGCAAAAGAAGAGAGGACTTCCATCTCAGTGAACAATTCCGCGACGTCCTTACGACTTCAATTCATCACTATGTTGTAGTACAAGCTAAGCTGTGCTAAGCTACAAGCTGAGTCCTACACCTCTATCCTCTCTACAGCACGACTCCGTGATCAGATTTCACGTCCAACTGAGGCCGATCATCTGATGTCGTCACGCTTCAAGCCATGCTGTAATCTTGTACTGTATCACCAAATTGATCTGCTCTCCTGTGGTGAATAAAAAGACACGGAGGATCATTGTCCCCGTCCTTTGTCCTTCCCCCACCCCCTCCCCACCATCTCCGACCGCCGGCGGTCTCGTCCTTTGACGCTGCCGCTTCGGATTCTTCCTGAGGTAAAACTCAAAATCACCCGTGAAGATTTGATTTGTCCCTGCTTGTAATCTCTTAAATTGTACAATTTTAGGTGGTGTTATATAATCCTCACTTGGTTATTGAAAATAAACTTCTTATTGATATTGTGAAGGATTTGACTTTCACATAAGTGCTCTAGATGATTAGAAAATGATATTACGGTAAAAATTGATATGTTTTGGTTTAGGATTTATACTAAATCGATGATTGCAGCAACTACGTTTGATACGGTGTATGACTTAAACTATTGGTGCCCACCCACTTCGTCACCCCCCATTTCGTCACCTATCATAAAAATCACTGAGCCGTACTAATGAGGGTCGCCCGCCGTCCCGTCCCCCTCGGGGCGCTCGCTACCTGAACTGATCGGTGTGAAGTATAGGATCCCGTTCCCAATCACAAGAGGGAACGGTGTTCACCGTTCATGACTCGTTCACCTCCGTGCAGAGAAGAGTGTCCAAGCAGATTAATACTATAGTACTGTATAAACATTCCATTATCCTGTATATCATAAAAGAGTGCACATTATTGTCTAGAGAGGAAACTACTGTACAGAGTATTGTGTGATTTGTTCAACATTTATTATTTCATCTAAATTGTTTACATAAAGCAAGAACAAAACGGGGCCAATTATTGAGCTTTGAGGAACACCATAAGCTATATTTTCTCTACCAGACAATTTATTTTCTATCAATACTTGTTGGGCTCCTTCCTTCAAGGTAGGATTTAATCCACTTAAAAGAAGTTCCCCTATGACTATGATTAATATAGCCGGCTACTCTACTAGCCCAAGGGTAGAATAGCTATATGAATATCCACTATAAATATAACCACCGTCAAATATATTTCTATATACACAGGTGGCTTCTAGAGACGAAATATAAACTTTAATTCCATTAGGAATTTAAGGAAATTTAAATAAAGTAACCTATTTGACAATCCTTGATTTATCTAGTGAGTGAAAGGTAATCTCTAACTAATGATAATACTTTATCGAACTCATTTGGAATTTCGCTTTACTTATTATAATGCATTACTACTTTCGCTTTAGCATTATTATAATGCACCTCTGATATGACTACTCCATTCCGTCGTATACGTGTTTAGTTAAACAACTCAATATTTAGGTACTGGTAACACAATTTATAAAACCCCTTAAAACATAATAACTTTGCCGTTTCTCTTTAGCTCTTAGAGAGATTTTATAACAATGAAGTTGTCATTTATTCTTTGATATATGCATTATAATGCTATGTTTTTTTTTTTTTTTTTTTTTTTTTTTTTTTTTTTTTTTTTTTTAATTCGTATGGTTTTACAAGACAGTATTTTGTTAATTTACAAAAATAAAATATAAAACAGCAGTGTTTACAATATTTCCATTTATGTTATAATTTATTTTATTTACATTATTTCCTTGATCTCCAATTACCTAAGTTACTATTACTATACTAAAATTTATGGATAATGAAATGTTTATACAGTACTATAGTATTAATCTGCTTGGACACTCTTCTCTGCACGGAGGTGAACGAGTCATGAACGGTGAACACCGTTCCCTCTTGTGATTGGGAACGGGATCCTATACTTCACACCGATCAGTTCAGGTAGCAGGCCTCGAGGGGGACGGGACGGCGGCCGACCCTCATTAGTACGGCTCAGTGATTTTTATGATAGGTGACGAAATGGGGGGTGACGAAGTGGGTCCACACGAAACTATTACGTTATTGTAAGAACTAATAACTATCATACTTGTTGGCACCTACAAAAGGTTTACTTAAAAAGTATCTTAAAAGATGAAAGGAGAATTCTACAAAAACTTCAACCTAAAACTTTATAAATACAATATACAAAATGTTATTAATCTTTGTTGTGAGGAATTTGCAATTAGGTTTCGAGACTTGAACGCTGGAGGGAACTGAAGTCGTCCCTTTTCTGCTGGGCATTGTAAAATTCCAGTGATGTGGAAATGGAAAATCAGTGATTAAAACGTAGTTGTTAAATTTTAGCTAACATATTCATAGGTTTACTGTTGAACGCCGTTGCCCTGAACGTGTTATTGTCTTAATTAAAATATGGCTCACAGTCAGGTAAATAGCAGCTGTTTATGTTTAATATCTTTTGGCGATTCCTCAATTTTTTGTATCAGAAATGACCTGATAGGAGCGTTTACGTTTCTTCCCCAGAGGTTGCACTCCCCCCGTCGCTGATGCTGCGGCATTAGCAGCTTTTCACTCTCGCCCGCTGCTGCTCTGATCTGTCCGCGCCCGCGCCGTTATGGTCTGTCTTGACGCGTCATTAAATTTCACGGACATACAAACAATGTTAGAAAGTCTGCTTCGCCTTCAGGCCTACAATACAGGTGCGAGCGAGAGGATAAAGAATGCTGTAGAGTGCTGTACTTGTTGTAATTCGCATGACGTAGTTTGGGTGCGCAGCAAGTAGATCAGTACATGCATTTAAGAATAAAATGTATGAAGAAATCTTTTCGGCTTTTTTAAGGACGGTCATGGGATGATTATAGTATTCAAGGAAAATTTGAAGCAGGGACATTTTTATAGTAGTAAATATCAGCATCTCAAGGCATGATGTTTGGAATATTAATTTCAAAACAAGAATAAATAAAGGAATTCTGTACTTCAGTTTATTTTATAGACTAATCCTTTTCCCGCGCTTGAAATAAGATTTTATTATCTCTTTGCAAACTGGTCACGAAACATTTATATTGAAAGAAACAAATATACTGTAAAGTGGCCGAAAAACATTTTCAAGTATTATTTTAGTTTGATAATATTATAATATCGACTTTATCAATATAAAGTATTTGTCTTTTTATAATTTAAAAGAACTTGAAGGCCTTTTCATCAATATGAGGCCTTTATGTTCTTTTAAATTTATTCTACAAAATTAAAAAAATATAGAGTTAATTTGTATTAGATTTTGACTATAAAAAAATAACCAGAGTAAAGACAGTCAACGTTCTAAAGAAGGGTGTTTTTAAAGCTTAAATGACTAGTTACCATTGTTGTAATTTCTTACCACAATCTTTCTCCTGGACATAGGATATTACAGAAACTATTACATCGAGCTGTCCGCATTACGGAAGTGGTCATTATGAAAGCTTTACTCCAAAGCAGCGGAAATTACTGCAGGATATCCTAACGTCCCGTCCGACCCCGGGACGTTAAAGTCTTAATTGGCAATAAACTTGAACACTTTTACTCTGGCAACTAAAAACGAACTAACAAAAGGATTAGCTTTCTATATAATTACAGGGAATTATCTTAGAAACTAAAAAATATACTTCGTAAGTTAGACAATAAAGACCACTTGAAAGGTATGTTAGCCCATTCTACGGCTAACTTCTTATTGCATCGTTAAAGTGAAAACAATTATATTCGGCTATACAATTTTAGTTTAAATTGTAAGGAAATGTTTTGCACTTTTTTTGGTTCTTTCTATAATTCAAATATCTGAACGATTTTTAAGAATTTGCGATTCCCGCTTTTAATCTGATTAATAGGTTTTATTACATACTACTTTCAATTTTGCTCATGACTAATATAGGAATGAACTATAAAAACTAAATTACCGTGTAAAAAACTATAAAAATTTAATTATAAATATTTGGGGTCATTAGCCTACAAAAGTATAGCCTTCGATGGATTACCAGTTAATGTCCGCGTGTGAAATACGGTTTCCGACAGTTAACATAAATTTTACAAAAAGGAAATTAACCTACACGACACGACACAGAGAGACGATAAGACCGTTGTTGAAAAGAACATCAATTACTCTTATCTTAGTACATTGTTGTTAACATTCGTGAATGAACGGAAGTAGAAGACTGCGCAACACCTGGCAGCGTTAACTCCATTAGTCTGGTACTGGTAATTTGCGAATGGGCGTAAAAACATTGCACCTACCGACTTATAGCTAATTCTGTTTGGAACCCGCTTGGGGATTTCTATGGAGTTTGTTCTACAAAGCAAGCCTCCTTTCATTAAATCTATCTATTTATGTAACTTTACAACCATACGGTTTATCAATTTACATGATGATGGGAGGATAAGATATCGATCCCATAGCGACTCAAGAAACAGTAGCCTATACCGGTACCATACAGGTTTTGGCAGAACAAATTTAACAGAAAATACAATGACCCAACTTACGCATAAGAACATAAGAATAACAAAGGTTAAATACCTGCTGTCTGCCGTGTGATCCTGGTAATCCTGTGATAGACTACGCGTTTCGACGTCCTAGGCCGTCATCCTCAGGTCCGCACAAAAACTTAAAAATCTTGACTACATCACTTGATGGTCGCGTCGAAGTTTGGAGTGATGTAGTCAAGATTTTTAAGTTTTTGTGCGGACCTGAGGATGACGGCCTAGGACGTCGAAACGCGTAGTCTATCACAGGATTACCAGGATCACACGGCAGACAGCAGGTATTTAACCTTTATTATTCGTCTACGTGATCCGGAAAACAACTCAATATGAAAATAAGAATAACACATATGCATGTTTAGTAAAAGTGTCTGTTTTGGTCACATCAAAATGTGTGGTTCACAGTTCACCCAATTAAAGAGACTAGAAATTGTAATCAGTCTTACAGTTCCTGATCTAATTAAATCGATTTCAGTTTTAAACGCTCATTACAAATAGATTAGCGGTAAAGCCAGCTCATGCATGAGTCATGGAGAAGAGCTCATTCTTGAGTATAGTCTCAGCCTTTAAGGACAGTGAACTTCAAGCGATCCAGGATGCACACACGTCATAGTTTGTATGCCAGTCGCCGCTTCCATTGTCGGCAACATTTATTTCAGGATGCATTTAAAATTATGTATGCTTTCCCAGAAAAGCAAATTTGATGTCACATTTTCTGCCTCACATTTAATGTTTGGCGGAGTAAAAAGTAAGAATTCCTCACTGTCACTCCATAAATCATCAACACCAAAATCCATTTTACAACAACTAAAGACTGAAACGAAATGCAAATGCGGTTGCCTTTGAAAATGAATTACTGTAATTGTTGGTACTTGGGCGGGAACACTCTATTTTGTTGGAATATTTAAATCAACCCTTGTTATTTTCAGCAAAAATTATAGTCAGGCCTATTTAGTAGTTTAAAAAACATTGCCCCCTGGCCCCTCCTCGTTTAGCCCCCCCCCCCCCCCCCCCTTAGGCCACAGTTTCAGAAAGACGCCCAAAAGTCAGCATAAACCCCACTGCCGCTTTTTGTCTAACATAAAACCGTTGATGAAGGGTTACCAGTTTGGGTTGAATATAGGTGCCTTCCTAATGTAAGCTAGGCTACAATGTTAAATTTCAAAACTCCATTAATGAAATGGACCTTGTCAGAAATCTTAAACTCAAAAGGCACGATTAAGAGTTTAAGTTCTGTTCCTCGACAAAAAAGTCCTTTGCATCTTCTATGACCTCCCACATAATTTACTGATGCGTTTTTGTTTTGAACGAAAGAAACTTTAGTAAATCCAGTATATCGTCTACGCTAACCTGTCCAAATCCGAAGCTGAAAATATTCAGGACCCCAATCCCATACGGCATGCTACAGGTTCCGGACAAAAACTGCCCAAGGTCAAGAGAGCCGCTGGGACCGGAGGCTGCGGTTTTGCCTAATGCCCCCTCCCCCGCCCATCACACTTCACCGGACCCTACACAAAGGGAAGGTCGGAGGGCAACACAGGTGCAAGGGGAGAAAAACAAGTGGGACAAAAACTGCATTCCACCCTAAACAGAGTTGTTCTGGCCTGTGTGAGCAGGTTCTGTTCATTGTGGGATAAGAGGTTAGGAATTACAAGATTTCGTGGGTTTGGGCGAAAACCATTGATGTGAGAGTGGGTAATGGATATTTGTTCACTAATTTTCTTAAGCGTTTACACTTTTACAGGTTGTAGTGAGACGTGTTTTTAGGACTATATACCCGTTAATTGTATCCTCGACTAAAATCTCTCACGTTTTATGGTTGGCTCGGGATTGGACTTTAAAATTTTTTTCTGAAGAGGTACACTTATTTTGGGATGAAATGACAGTAAGCCAACTAGAACTGGGTGAAAAAATGTTCAACCACCAAAAATACTAAATACACCCCGTCGCAGCAAACCTGCGTACTCAGCGAATTTCCAAATTAGTAATATTAATTTGACCAGATAAATCTGTAAACAAAATTTAATCACATGCTCATAAATAGGGAAATAAATGTCTATTCTCCTGATAAATATAGGGAAAGAGTATGCAGGTATGCTGCCATGGGGAACACTAAAAGTACGTTTTTAGCATAAAAAAAACTATCTCGAACATATGAAGCCATAAACTTAGTTTCATCTATATCTGTCCATAAATAAACAAGTTCGCTTATTTTCCATATGATTAACATGGGAAAAGAGTATGCAGGTTTGCTGCCATGATAAGCACAAAAACCAAGATTTTTTACCATAAATAAATTAAGCTCAACCAAATGAAGCTAAATACCAAGTTACACCCAAAAATATTGGTTAATAAGTGAAATATTATCAAATCCTTATCCTCCATAAGATTAACATTGGAGACTCAAAATACAACGTACTGTCTTTAGACTTTTTAATATCTCGGTAACCAATGGAGATAGAGCAAAGCTTCAAAATACTAAATTGTGTGTTTCTTTAAACTAAATCCAATGGTGAAAATAAAAATTAAATATTTTTAAAAATTATATGTAAAAAATGCAAAAAACCCATTTTTGGGGTACAAAACCCCCCAAAACTACCCCTTCCGATAGGTCGATATGTCTGGTTTACGAACTCATCCGAATAAACGTAGGATTACACATCTCTACCAAATTTGGTGTCGATCGGACCGTTTTTACGAGAGTTATCGTGTCTAGGGACACATACATACATACATACATACATACATACATACATATATATATATATATATATATATAAATTTTAATGACTATTATTTTTGGTCTCTGGGCACCTCAAAACGAAAAAGTAACATGGTCCCGGACTTAGGTCTTACCATGAGACCTACGGTAATAGCTTATTCCCTATGGGAAATTCGCTAAAAAATGACTTTATCACAATGTACATTTTCTTGTACAAATTATATCAATCCTGTTTTAAATATTAAAAAGTTTAACGCACAATCAAAAGATTTAATTAGGTATCCTATTATTTTCTTGATTTGAAATAATGATTTTTTGGAACATGTTTAATGACACGTCAGACTCCACCAATTGTTTCATTATGGATGCGGTGTGGCGTACAGTAGTAAAATAAGTGGGTGTTACGATTAAAAGATGGAGTGAATCTTCGATGTCTATTTAAAATTACAGTTAAACCTATTAATGTATTTTTTTAGCCATTGTTTCTCTAAATGTTCAACTTTCCTCAATCTTTCAAAGAAATATTGCCTTTTGTCCTGCTTGAAATCAATCTTAATTGATTTCCGATGGATTCTTTATCCTCATTTCGTAAGTGCAGGGTTAACTTCCGTTTCCTCTGTCCCCATTGTTGAGCCGGAGACGGAAACAGACGTCTGCAATGAGGCGGGAGCGGCCTCCCCTTCCCTTACAAGACAAGTGCCACCTGTAGTAAACAAAGCGTTGCGCAGGGTGGAGCAAGGTGGTTTATGTTTCTTGAAACTCGACGCCTCGCAGGTTCCTGCTAGTTTTGAGAGAAATTCAACCCAATATTCTTTCTCTCCTTTGATGCAAATGAGCACTTGAACCACAAATATTATTTCGTGTACTACACTGATAGAAATAAACAAAATAGGCATAACTATTACGCTACGATTATAAATAAATTTAACATATAAATACAGAAATTTTTTTTAAATAACTGGAACTACCTTTGGTTATCATGAATCAATTAACAACAACGAAAATTTATTGCAACGTCCAAGTTACCGTAGTCAAATGAAGAATCTAGAGAAACCTCTATTTTAGTGTAAAAGCCTATAGGCTTACCGTACATATATGTACGGTACATAGTTTAAGGTTAAACATTTAACAGACAATAAACTAATTTTGCTTGTATTTACATGCCATAGGAATATGATTATAGTGAAACATTTTATGTGGAGAATGAGTAACTGTCCATTGTTTACAGTGGATTTGCTGTATTTTGTTCGCTCCTCCAAGAAAAATTATCAAAGATTTGGCTCTCATACTTTTAAGAATTTTTAAATTGGGATTCAAGGAATTATTAGCCTATCTATAAAATGACATGGACCCCGGTTAATTGTGAATTTACTACAAATTGCTTTCTATATTTTAAAACTATTTTAAGCCTGAACCTTCAGATCTGAAGGTACAGGTAAAACTACACGAAACTCACCTTGATGTTCGATCTCTTGACTTCAATGTGGACCCAGTTGTCCGTGCTGAACGCTATGGCCAACATCGCCGTGGCGATTATAGCAGTAATCGTCGCTAAAGACAAAGTCACAGCGGAACACGGCATGGCGGCGCACAAACGAACAAACAGAACAAACAAACAAACAAACACTGGCTACCGTCACTATACGATCATGGCGCACGTCCTTCCACCTCAAAATACCACTCCAGACTCGCGAACGAAGAGAAGAGACGCTCTCTCTCCCCCTCCCCCTACAAGAGAGAGCGGCACCTGGAGTAACCTGTTGGAATGTGGGAAGGAGGGGGGGATTAGGATTAGGACTTGCGGCGCCTGCGAAGACGGGTAGGTAGAACCGCAGTACAGTGGTGTATGTGGTTTTGCGTTGCAGGTATGAAAGGCGTTCTATTTTTAATAAATTGATCAAGACTGAACGTGAAAGTAGCAATAATAAAAGACAGTTCACCTTTTAAGAACCGGCAAATGGAAAAATATTTTAGTTAGTTCTGAAAAGTTTCAGGAAATTATAAAAAGATCCAGGCACAAGCAAGCAAGAGCGTACAAGAAAACACCCTTTTTGATAATAAACTAAATAGTTAAAAAGAAAAATAAAGTTAAAAAAACTGGAATATCAAAGGTGTTTTAAGGTTCGCTGTAGGCAGTGGCGGATCCAAGGGGGGGCTAAGGGGGCTATAGCCCCCCCCCCCTTGGGGGCCAAGGTGGGGCGCCGCGACGGCCCGGAGCGGGCGCCGGCCCGTGTCGGGCGCAGGCCGGGTGATGGGGCGCCGGCAAACCAGCGCACGTTTTTCCGATATTTTTCAACGTTAACTACTTTGTGTCTGTTATGCATACTGTGAAATAAAAACATCACCCCTAAAAGTATTTGTTCTTAAAATGATATTATAATGTCTTTTTTAGTAATTCAACTAGACGACACTGTCATTTTACTATCTCTATTGGTACGCCATCTCAATCGGTGGGGCACCAATTCTGAGGCTTCCAGAGTCCCTCTGTGTGTGTATGCCGAGTCTTCGTATAGTTACGAGGCTGAGTTGGGGAGTGACGTATTCCATCCTCAAGTTTAAGTGCCCTTTTACATCGCGTCGAGCAACGTCGCGAGGGCTTGCGCCCGCCGCGTGTCGCTCGAATCGCTGTAGGCCTATACCTTTATTGGATGACGCGCGACAGACGACCGTCAGGCGCCGGGTATAAATGCTCCTATCTAGTGCAATGTACTTATTTTACGTGTCTTGAAAGATGCGATGTATAATAGGGGCCTAAGTGGAAGTGGTGGAGGCGAAGGGGAATCAAAATTACAACTAGATGTTGTATTTAATGTTTGGTTGCATTGCGCGCGCAAACTTTTCCTGTCACAACACGAAATCAAGAACAACAGACAGTGCAGAGCAAAACGCAATGCTGTATGTGTAATGTCTGATAAAACCTTTGTGATGACTACCTATTGATTCAAACGGGATCACTTAATTAATTATTAAGATTCATTATAATGAATAAAGTAGTTCTAAAGAAGGTTATGTCTGAAAAAATAAGACTGGTTCATTTGAAAGAAAACGATAATCTGATTAAACAAAAGACGACGAAAAGCAGTCTAAATTGACGTTCAAGTTTTTATCAAAGCCAGAACCGTGTAGATTTGAACCTGGAGAAAATCAACTGGAGGTAAAATTCGTTAAAATAATTACTAATTCAAATAGCAATCATAAATTTTTGCAAAAATAGGCTACTTATAAACTAATTATAGTATATATCGGCACTCGATCCCTACTAACAAAAACGTATATTATTATACTCTAATATTATTGATGAGGTATATTTGTATTATGTCTATATGTATGTACACACGGATAACGAGAAAGGCTCCAACGATTTTCTTCAAACTTTTCAAATAAAGCAGTTCTGGGATAAAAATGATAAGGCCTATATTTACAGGTTTCCATGTCAGGAAGATCTTCTTTCGGGTACTTGTCTATTGTTAGGCCTATACATAAGCCAGCTATTTTTTTATGTTATTTTGATCTGCAGTATTAAAGACCACATAAATTGAAAGAAGACTATTTACTGAGCATTGTGTAAAATTTCACTTTTTTAAGTCTTACGGTCTTTTGGTTCTACATCCTTAAAGTTAGAAATGTCACCGATGATCGCGGTGAACGCATTTCCGCCCGTGGCCTGACACCGGGCCTGCTACAAGTACTCAGCCAAGTTTACAATGCGCTGCGACGATTAGGTTATGTTTGTTATTGATATATTGGTCAGAAATACTTTCACTAACTCAAAACAAATCACACGGTAGTGATAAGTCATACATAAGACCGACTAGACAGCTATAACTAACCCAGCGTCACAGCCTTCAGCGGAGATGTGTTATCGCCACAATCATCGGTGACATGGCAAGCCCAACTCAAAAACAGTAAAACTTAGAAACGCGTAATTTTCACACGATGTTCAGTAGGCCGCACTTCAAATAACATAAAAATTAGTTAGCTTAGTAAGTAAAATTAAGTTCTTTCGTTATAATGTTTACTATTACGTTAATTACGTTAACTTTTAACAATGGTCTTATGAAGTACAAAACTAAAAAAAAGAAATAATATGAAGAAGCTGACTCAATGGTCAAAGTACAAACCAAGTGCCCAAGTTAACATGTGGTTTTGCATTGTAGCCAGTTACTTAATTGCCGGATTGTACTATAGTAAAAACGATAATTTTTTATTGTACTTTGTATTGGTGATTTGAATATTTATATAAATAAAAGTAAAGTAAATGGATAATACAACTAAGCACTTTTTAGAGTTGCAATAGAATTTAAAACTTAAGAAATAGTAACAATAATGAAATCATCTGTTAAAAAAAAAAAAAAAAAAAAAAAAAAAAAAAAATAGAACATCTGATCCGACAATAAATAAACCAGAGTGCAGCATCCGCAACGGTAGTCCTAAAATAGTCTGAAAGGCCGAGTCTCATCACTTGGTGCCGACACACGTGATTTTATTATACTATAATGGCCAGTTTTTATTCATTGAAATGTACCGTGTCCGTGTCCGTGTTGGAGTCTGTGTTGCTATTTAATTTTTAATACTACGACAACTTCACTATTGAAGGATAATGTAATTGTAACTGTACACACTTTATAATGGGTCAAAAAGAACCAAAACCATGGTAGTGAAACTATAACCCCTCCGGATCACTAGACAGAGCAGAAATATTATAAACCACTCTTTTGCAATAAGTTCACCACATGTGATCTACATAACACATGTGCTCCAGGCCTATACGTGATCTAGCTAATCCATGATGAAATGTACTGTATTAATAACATTTTAAAATATTAACCTACTTACCTATTACCGACTTAGTAGGCCTATATTAAAGTTAAAAGTGTTAACACGAGAGTGTATACCATTTCAATACGAAATAAAGATAATGAAAATTTAGATAGCAACAGGCCTATAAAAACGAACCAAATTTTCAAGGTTAGTTTATGCATAGTACTTCACGATGCAAAAGAAATTCTCATTAAATATTAATGATAATAAGAACAATGAAAGTTGGTACATTGGCCAAACTGTTGTTTGTAATAAAAATTGATTGGCGATTTAGTATTGTTTTCCAAAGCGATGGGTGAAGAAATGACCTGAAACTGCTAATTTTTAACACTTAAATTTCAAAAACTTCTCGGGGGAGGGCCCCCGAACCCCCCGCCGATCGGGGGGGGGGGGGGGGCGCAGACCCCCCCGGTTAGCCCCCCCCTTATTAATGTTCTAGATCCGCCACTGGCTGTAGGCTAACAAAAAGTTTCTTTGCTGAAGTAAGGGTTTTTATCCAACAATTTTTGATGAATTAAAATAACCAATTAATTAATGACATGTAGATTATACAGAACTGGCTCCTATTATAAGCGTTACCTATACGACGACCGTCTAGAGACGCAAGGCCCGAGGAGCACCATTGCTAAGCAGACGGGCTCTCCTGATCATCTGTAAAGAACTACCCTTACAGGCAAAGACGAGCGTCCCAAAATAAGTGGTGACGTCTGCCCCTATCGGCGAAAATGAATGCCCTTGATTTGTGAAGATCACCCATGATTAGCAGTAAAGAGTGCTCCCTACTGTCGATGTCAATCGTAAATACCTCCTTCGCAGCAGACCTGCGCACTCAGCGAATTTACAACAGGATTCCATTTTTTTTAACTTCCCCCATAAACACCATAGGAACGAGTATGTAACAAGCCTTGGGGGTATTGCAAGTAGATATAGGAAAATCCATTCCCAGTGCATATAACTAAATTGCATCAAATTCTGAAAGATTTCATTTTCCCCATAACTCCATAGGAGTTTTGGGGTTGAGTAGGTAGGTTTCCTGCCATATGGGTGCTGTAGGTAAATGTAAGTTAAACCCTACCTAGTGAATGTAAACCATATTTGGTCAATTTATGTCAATAAATAAGTGATATACAGAGGCTTTTTTTTAATTCCACAAAAGAATAACATGGAAAACCTATTTTTGTATTTTCCCCGTAACCAGTTAAGCCATGTTAAAAATTCAAAACACTAAATTGTTTGTTTTTTAAGCTATTTTAAATGCTTTGTTTAAAGTTCATTGTTGGTGATGGTGAGTTAATGTTATTGTTTAGTAAATTGCATATCTGGAATCGGATCCGTCGATCCGTCTAATAATCATGTCAGGGCTTTGCCTGTACCGTCCTTCTATCTCACCGACCTTGGATTACTCAATTCTTTCGTACACATTACACGTGGTCATTTTGTTGGAGTTAAACGAAGAGAAGCTTTCCATTAGATCGTCTTTCATCTGTCCATTCCCAGCTGACAAGAGCAAAGACAGACCCGGTAGAGTATGCTTACTAGTGTGCTAACAATCTATAAGCCACACACCCTATCAGAGATCAACCAATGAGGAGCCATCGATCATCCATGGTTGGAGAGAGAAGGAGGGACAAGCGACACAATAACCAGGAGAGAAGAAGAGAAGTAAATTAGAGGTAGAAGAAATAAGTATTGTGTGTGTGCGGTGTTTCGGTGAATAAAGGGTTATTGTAGGCTACTATATTTTAAGTAAGAGTTTTGTTTTTATAATTAGTTAAATAAAAGGCAATCAAAATTTCAAGCCATTTTTAGTTTTCCAAATTTTAAAGTCAGTTTGATAAATATTTAACACTCCTTCTCTTTTTGTTGTTTTGTTTATTTAAAAAGTGCAAACTTGATTCTTTACCACACTGTTCAACACAAACTCGTATTTGTGTAATTTATTTCTATATTTTTGCCCCTTAATATATTTTCTTTTGAGCAGTCTTGAGTCTCTCATTTCTCATCAGTTCGCCCCATGTCTAGCAATATGTACCGGAGGCACAAGACTCGCTATAAGAATTTGGCCGACCAGTATTTCAGCTTCTAGGGACCTTAAAACAAAAAAGTAACATGGTTCCCGGCTTAGATCTTACCATGACTACTACCCTAATAGAGTATTCTCTTTAGAAAATTCACTAAAAAAGGCAATTTTGTTTACATGAAGACACGTATTTTGATTAGGAGAGCCACTCGCAGAGAGTGAAGATCTACTTTAACATGCTGAGTTAAAAATAGCAAAATCTGACAGGAGCGATATACAGTACCGTAGCCGGAAATTGAATTGGCCGGTTAAACCATCAAACCTCTAATAATGATAAATTATTGATCTCCATGACCGGAATAAGAGGAAAAATAACACTAAATATATTACTGTATGAAATTTAAGCTACATACTCACATCCTAAACGTATTTTTCCAGTAAAAAAATTACACCTAGGCACCAACAAAAAAGACTTAACTAAAAAATATGGTATTATGATTTATTGCAATGTGAACAAAGTATTTCCGGTGTCATTCATTTCCGTTCAGGGAAATCACTTAAATTTTTCTCACTTAAAGTCACTACCCCTTTCTTCTTTTGTAGTGAAGTGCTGGTCAATATGATTTTAATTATAAGGTTAAGGGCTTGTATAACATACCACAGATATATTTAATTTCTTGATAGAGTTTTAGTAACGTTTTACTTAATGTGCCATATAGTTTTACTTGACCAAAAGTAATGATATTTACTGTCAACATATTGGGAACCATTAGAAGCTCATACATAAACAGAGGTAATTTTAAAAGATTTTTCTTTAATCTCAAACAGTTTTCTTTTTCACATCAAAACAACCATCTTTAGAACTAGAAATAATACTTAAATAAAAAAAAAAACACAAGCATTTTTTGTAAGTATATTTTTTACACATTACTAAGCTTTTCTATCGCGGTTTTACTTTAAAAATATATACATTTTTACAGAGCAGGTTCCCTTCTGTTAGCCTTCGTAACGGATCTGCTTCTCTTTTCAATCAGCCGGATTTGATTTGCTTTTTCCTTCCTGAAACAAATTATGGACACTTAGGTTATTGGCTTCTAACTCGCAGAATACTTCTTTTTAACAAGTTCTGAGCCTGAAAAGCACACAATAGATATTAATCAATGCATAACTGCACCAAGCAACACTTTGCGCCTTTGTTGAAAAAATTAAGTGATAAAATGTGGAAAAACTGTTTTCCAAGGTGAACTTGAAATCATCCATTTATAATTAGCAGAGAGAAGGAACGTGTTAATAGGGGGTTAAACGGATAGAACGGTCATTTTGCCTGCACATTAAAGTGGCCACTGTGGGAACTAACTGAAACATTGCTATACAACCATTCTGATTGCGAGAAACATTTTAAAGTATTCAGTGTAAAACACTATGGCTAAAGAAAGAAAGGATGCTGCGCTTGTGAGGCCCAAAACCTGGTAAATGATGGTGAGAGAGATTTTGCAGCTGAATGTAGGCCTAGATGTAAATGTTAATAATCAGTGACTACATTAAAATCCTGTGCGCCCAGCAGTTTCAACGGCTGCCACTCGATGCTGACGGTATTAGGGTTACCATATCCTCCGGCATGAAAAAGAGGACACTTAGTACTCGTCACGGGTGCGATTAATAAATTGAAAATCTGAATTCCTCCCACCATCTTTCAATTAAATATCATTAAGGGGATAAAACAAATTTTAAAAAGTCGAATTAAAAATTGTCTTTGCTTTGTTTTGTATACTTTCAGTAGTAATGTGCTGATGAACTATATGAAAAGATGGAAAAATTAAAGGGCTACATATTTTGTGCAGGTACAAACTTCATATGCTCAATGCTAATAGAGCAAACTAGGTGATACATACAACTATAAGGGCCGGTTTCCGAGTCCGGGGTTATCTATATTCTCAGACTAAAATCTACTATAAACCGGTTTTTAGTCTATGACCAATGGAATCGGGTTTCGGAGCTCAAGGAAAATTTTACTCTAGGAATATCGCTAACCTGAGAGTTAACTTGGGAGGGATATTCTCGGATTTATTCTTGTGGGTTTCCGAGTCAAGTGTTGTGTAATCCTCGAGTTAACTTTTATTCTTTCGAGTTTCTGAGTTAAAATTTAACCTACAACTGATTAGTCAAGGACTATCTTTTGGCTAAGTCGAGGAATATCTTTGAGCATTTTTAATCCTGGCGAAGGGTAGGGTTAAGTTGAGGAATATCTTTTTCAGTAGGCGCTGTAACCTGAGATTAGTGATGAGATTCACTCAATACTGTGTTGGCAGTTAGACATTTAGGTTATGGTTGTTTTTAGATTAATGTGATATGGAATGCCTCGATTATTGTGACTACCCCAGATATGCGCCTCCACCCCTTCAACTGAGACTTGTGTACGAGCTGTAAACCCATTTTACGACACAAAGTAACAAACAATTTAAAACCCCTGTTTTAGGTTAAGAAAGTGTTCATGAACTTGCGAGACAAATTGCCCCAAGCCCAAGGCCTTCTGAAAATGATCGCAGAGCTCCCCATAAGGGCCTTACACATAACAAAATCGTCTGCTTGCAAAATTGTACATCGGGAAGTATTGTATATTTAAATGGAAATAAAAAAGCTCATGCATAAACGTTTTATACAGGCTACTATTCTACAATTTTGTAGCAAAATGGATTCTTCTGTGTTCTAGGTATAGTTGACGGGATCAACGCTACTACGGACAAAAAATTGTTTTTTTTTTACATAATATTATAAACATGATCCTATTTTTAAATTTAATTTTCATCAAATAAATCCACAACGTCGTCTAAATAAGCAAGTCATTTAATGCACATTTTTTACTAGCATATGGTAAAATAAAATGTTTGTATAGATCCTTTTTTTTACGAAGAGTCAATCTCAATAATCAATCATTTGTTTCTATATCACTGTTAAAAAAATATCACACTGATACTTTTTTAATAAACTAAAACAGTTTCCTTCTATTCTTCAGTTCTTTCTCTACATTTTCCTCACATTCTACTTGTGCCATAGTTAAATAAATTTAATCAAAGGAGGTTATTGAACATAATGTCACGCAGAATCTTCATACACACATACATGGAGAGCACACCACCAAGACAGAACGTTGCGTTGTCAACTGATAAGGGACGAGACACGGGGGCTGTGGCCAAAAACGTAAACAAAATCCTTTGACAGAGTGTCGTCTGTAGGCTGTACGGCGTGAATGCCACTACTCAAAATAGAGAATTCCCAGCAATTCCTTCCTAACCCATGGCATAAGTTAAAGAATAAAGATATTCTCGGACTACGATAATCCGCGAGTTAAGTAAGTTATCCCCGATCTCCGAAACCCGGTTATCTAATATTTTTAACCCACCGATTATCTTATTCCATGGATTAACTAACTCCAGGATTAACTATCCCCGGACTCGGAAACCGGCCCTAAATGATATTTTTACAAAATTACAATTCTTTGATGAGTGCAATACGTCTTGTTTGAGGGTTTTACTCAAATATCCTATTGTATGGTTAATGTACAATTAATTTAAAAAAAAAGCATGATTTTTCCCAAGGTGACAGAAATTACCTTTTGGGAAAAGGTGACCATGCCAAACTAGTCTAGTATAAAATTAGCTCGAAAAAATGCTAAACCCGGAAGTAATTGCAAACTTAGTGATTTTGATCTATTCTTATGTAAAATTACCCGAGAAAAACGATGGTGAAAAGTCTACCACTCTACGAGGCTGCGTTCACCTGCTATGGCCGATTTTTCAAAATGGCGGCTGTTCTTTTGTAAGTTTTTGTTAACTATCTCTCAAACCAATTAACATAGCTAAAACATGTAAATTAGTAAAGTGTAGAGGATAAAATTGTGCACATTTTGGTATATAATATGTATTGGTAATTGCATGCTACTCTCGTCAATTAGTTCTTTAAAGATATTTTCATTTTTCAAATTGTAACAAATTTTTCCAATATAAAATGAGCTATTACGGTACTTGTAATGGTAAATCCAACCCCGACGGCATGATAACTTTTTACTTTAAGGTCCTTAGAACTCGAAAAAATGATTTTTTAAAATATATATATATATTTATGTGCATAAAATCTTTTTAAATGTAAGAACTTTTTTCCAAAATATCCGATTTTGATCAAATATGGTAGAGAGGTGTAAATTAAGGTATATTTGAAGGATTTGGCAAACCAGGACGGTCGGACTGTGGAAACTGGATTTTATGGGGTTTTTATGGTTAAAAACACAGTTTTTCATTTTTTTCACAAAAATTTTGCAACAACTCACTATTTTGGTTGATACTATCCAAAAGAGCATACAAAAACAAACAATTTAGTATCTTGAATCATTACCGTAGCTTTACCGGCTGCTGAGAAAATTAAAAATAAAAATTTTCATACATTCGCCCGTGTTATTCTTATGGAACTAAAAATGAACTTAAAATACCTGTAGCTCAATAACCGTTAGGTTTAGAGAAAAATGTCAAAGAATATAAACGTCTCAAAATTACATGTAAATTCCAAAAACACCATAAAATACAGGGTGTTCCTTAAGAAATTTTTAAGTTGGCCGCCATATTGGAAAAATGGTGGGAAATTTTGAAAAGTGAAATACATTCCTGAAAGCAAAATAAAAAAGTAAAGGGGGTCCCCCATAAGAAGTATACTGTCAGAAATAGAATAAAAAAGTTAGCTATTGGATCACTTTAAGAAACTTACCCTTACAGGGTATTCCGAAAACTATGGGTCACATGTAGAATCTCAGTATTTTCAAATGTAAACCTTTTATATGTACTTTTTAAATGACACTATTAAAAATAACTATATCCGGTTTGCACTAAAATGTATATTGTTACTAGAGTTTTAAAATGATATGTAACATATAAAACGTTTACATTTGAAAATACTGAGATTACTACATGTGACCCATAGTTTTCGGGATACCCTGTATTTTTCCATATTTGAAAATATTTTAGGATGTTCCTATGGGTGAATGTAATGGAAAGAATTTTGTTTGGAGGATATTGAATCAAGCGTTTGTGTGTAATCAATTTGTTAATCCTTACGAGATTCATCTAGTATTTGTATATTTTATTATACAAGGCGAGTTTCTCAACCCATTTGTGCCCACTGTCGACATTTGTCGACGCTGTATTTTAATTTATGAAAATCCATGGAATTTTAGGTTTTTCATGATTAAAATTGGCATTTTGGAGTGAAAATATAAATATATTTCGTATTTAAAGGCCGTAGTGGCACACACACAGTAAACAGGAGTAAAAAGTAGCAAAATCAGTGTTGACCAAGGTGCAACTCTCAAAGAATTAACCGATCCCGTCAACTTCCACCCAAGCCTGCCACCGTATATTTTACATGGGCCCTCCCACCAACTTTGCCACAGATCGGCTAACCCTTTAAGAGTTGCACCACCAGGTCAGGGTTTGGTCGTGAGCGGATTCGAACCCGCGCCGACGGCCAAGGATGCCTACGCCTTAGCCATCTGAGCTATCACGACTGGCAGCCTAGACATGAGAATTTGGGTTTTGAATGGTGCGCGCCCCTAGCGAGAAAGACTGTAGGACGTTGGTATGCGAGTTCGCTACAAGAGCGCAGCATTAAGCCACTGCACCAGAGTCGCAAGAAACAATTTGGGCATAAATGAGTTAAAGTGATCCAATAGCTAACTTTTTTATTCTATTTCTGACAGTATACTTCTTATGGGGGACCCCCTTTACTTTTTTATTTCGCTTTCAGGAATGTATTTCACTTTTTAAAATTTCCTGCCATTTTTCCAATATGGCGGCCAACTTTAAAATTTCTTATGGAACACCCTGTATTTTATGGTGTTTTTGGAATTTACATGTAATTTTGAGACATTTATATTCATTGACATTTTTCTCTAAACCTAACGGTTATTGAGCTACAGGTATTTAAAGTTCATTTTTAGTTTCATAAGAATAACATGGGCGAATGTATGAAAATCTTTATTTTTAATTTTCTCAGCAGCCGGTAAAGCTACGGTAATGATTAAAGATACTAAATTGTTTGTTTTTTATGCTCTTTTGGATAGTATCAACCAAAATAGTGAGTTGTTACAAAATTTAGGTGAAAAAAATGAAAAACTGTGTTTTTAACCATAAAAAACCCCATAAAACCCAGTTCACACAGTCCGACCGTCCTGGTTTGCCAAATCCTTCAAATATACCTTAATTTACACATCTCTACCAAATTTGATCAAAAACCGATATTTTGGGGAAAAGTTCTTAGATTTAAGAAGATTTTATGTACATAAATATATATACTTATATAAGTACATACATACATTTATATAAATTTTTAAAAACCATATTTTCGAGTTCTAAGGACCTTAAAGTAAAAAGTTATCGTGCCGTCGGGGTTGGATTTACCATTACAAGTACCGTAATAGCTCATTTTGTATTTGAAAAATTTGTTACAATTTGAAAAATGAAAAAATATTTCTAAAGAACTAATTAACGAGAGTAGCATGCAATTACCAATGCATATTATATACCAAAATGTGTACAATTTTATCCTCTACACTTTACTAATTTACATGTTTTAGCTATGTTTATTGGTTTGAGAGATATTCAACAAAAACTTACAAAAGAACAGCCGCCATTTTGAAAAATCGGCCATAGCAGGCGAACGCAGCCTCGGAGAGTGGTAGACTTTTCACCATCGTTTTTCTCGGGTAATTTTACATAAGAATAGATCGAAATCATTAAGTTTGCAATTACTTCCGGGTTGGTCAACACTTTTACTAGACTAAACACATCAAGAAGGGTTAATTTAGTTATTAATGTTGGTCAACATTTTTACTAGACTAAACACATCAAGAAGGGTTAACTTAGTTATTAATGTTGCACTTGCCTGCTCAAATTATAATTTGTTTGTTACCTGTCTCCAATCTACATAAATATTTAAAATATTTTTCAGCCTTTGTTATAGAAGTAATGTGGAAAGATTATACATAAAGCAATGCACAATTATATTGGCCACAACAAATATAAAGGGACAAAATTCATATCTTCAATACAATCAAAGTAATCTATCAAAATTCTTAAATATAACATGAAAACTCTGCCAAATTTTAAGTTTATTTTCAAATATTGACCTGGCTTGTGGGATACCATCAATAAATACCACATTTTCTTGTATTAAATCTTTTTGTGAGTAGAATAAATCTTGTTTGAAGTTTTTACACCGTATAGTTATCGTAAAATTAATTTTTAAATAAAAACTTACATAATAAAATATTTTTGCCCCATTTTCAAAGATGGTGAAAAATGCCAAAGGAGGAAAAGTTGGGAATTTTCACAAAATAATCAGGTGAAAATAAATAATAATAATGCACCTGTTTTCGCAAGGACGACAATGACAATGGCCAAAATTTTTGTGTTGTATGTTTTTTATTATGAAATTTTGCGTTTTGAATTTGTTTTCAAGTGTTTGTAAGGGAGAGAGGGTGAAGGTATTGAAGAGTGGCGGTGATACCCAAACAGTTCAAGTGTAATGGATCCTGTTGTCTTGTATTCTGCCTCTGCCTGCATGCTTTTGTTAAAAGAGATAAGAGAATATGGACTGCCACGTTATAAACAGTGTGATATAGGACTGTGCTAGATAAGATTTTTTATGGACTTTTAAGAGAATATGACGACACATTATTAGATTACCAGTATTTGTAATAGCGAATAATCTCACTTGGCAAACTAGTTTTAAGTTTTCAGGACATAACTGCAGTGCGAATGGAGTTCTTACAGAGATTGTCATAATCAGTTTTGAGATATTTTAAAGTATTTGAGTTAACCCTTAGGATGCCAGAGGAAGATAAGATTATCAGCGGTACATATTGTGAGAACTGCCGGTGGCCGACGAGGTATTACTATAATAAACTGCATCTCATGAATAACTTACGTATTGATTTTACCCAAGAAAATTTGCATTTTCATTAAGACAGCCATACCACCGTGTACTTTGAGCAGACACATCTGTCTTTCAATCGTCCCTGCTCTTGTCATACACTGTGATATGTTTTAGGAACAGACAACAATCGAAGAGCTATTCAATACGAACAACAGTGCATAAACACGGTCATCTTTTAAAATTTTTTACCTTCCGTGAAAAGCATCCATTTCTCTTTTCATTAGTAACTTGATAGTAAAAAACGCACAACTGTTTGGCTAGTCATCAATTGGTTACCACCAATTGAACCGATAAGAAAATAACCTACCGTATGTAGGTTATTTTCTTATCGGTTAATATTTAAGAGAAAAAGTATTCTTGTTTTTATTCTCATTCTTATTTCTTTTGAGTATTATTATTCTTATTTTAAGAGAAAAATCACATAAACTGGACTAGCAGGTCATGTAATAAAATGAAAGTTCAGAACATTGAGTGATTGGTTTTTCAACATAACAAAATTATCTGGACCAATACCATTGGACCCTTGTAAGACAATAATGAAAACAGACCCATAAAGCCGATTAGTGTAGTAAAATTAGTCGGGAAAAATGAAATAATTTTTGGAAAGCCAATTTCTTTTGAAATGTGTTCTATGGCGTCCCCTGACCTTCCTCCGAATAGTCCCCAGAAATCCCATATGGGGATCACGCTTAAAAATGAGGGGTTGGCCCACAAGGAGTTACATTAAAATTTGATATTAAGCATACTAAATTTAAATACATTCCAGAAGGTTTATATATATCAAATTAAAGGTCTTCAAATGTAGAATACAATGCCGTAAACCCGACCTCAATATAACTGTCGGGAGTGAAATGGCAGGCGTTCAAAGTTTAGAATAAAATAATATTATCAAAACTTTGAAATACAATAACTTCCGACATATTTGACCTTTTGAGGTCTGGTTTTCGGCTATGTACTCTCCTTACTAAGACCTTCAAAATTATGTATAGGATGGCTATGGTCTAAGAGTTTTTTTTTAAAACTTCCTCTTTGGGACGTCCATGTGGAGGGTGGTTCAAGGGTAGTATGATAAGCATATGACTAGCTATCCGCATTTTCAAAGGTAATTGTAAAAGCAAACGTTTGCCGCAAACCGCACCTCGAAAGGTCAAGTATTTCGAAAATTATTACATTTTTAAGCGTTTAGGTTAAAATTTGATTTTTATTCAAAGTTTGACAGGCTGCCGTTTTCGACTCAGGCAACCTTTTGAGATGGGGTTTGCGGCATTAAATTCTACTACTTAAGAGATTTAATTTGATGTACATAAACCCATTGGTCGAAGAAAGATTTATTTCTGACTCCACGTGGGCCATCCCATCATTTTTAGGCATGTTGCCCACTGGGGATTTCAGGGGACTTTTCTGAGGGAGGTCAGGGGATGGTATAGAACACATTTCAGCAAAAATTCGCTGTCCAAAAATTATTTCATTTTCCAGCCATATTTTGGCTTAATTTTATTACACTAGATTGGCTATTGATAGTATAAACTGTAATTTTTTCAAGACTAACAAATTTTTATATTTACAGTCATGAAAACCAAGATATGCTACTAACTAAAAACCAAGGTAGGCCTACTAGCCAATATATGACAAATTAAAGACAGTTAACTTTTTTAGGAGTTTTCCTTATAACATTTACTAGTTTTATTTTAACAGCCATTATCACCGTAACCCTCACCTTCTCCGTATCTGCTCTTGCGTTTCAGGCGTGGGTTCGGGCCGAGTGTACTCCGCGTCTCGGATCATGGACCTCAAGATCTCCATGCAGTCGGCCAAGTTGAGCTTTTGCGATCTCGTCTTGTCCGACCGCACAATCAGGAACCCTTCCTTTGAAATCTTCGTCTTGTACTGAAGCCGAACATGGTGAGTCAGTAAATATGATTAAGTATGAAACTGTAATCTAGCTTGAAACTGTTTTAAATGCACGCTTTAATTTTACAAAATGTTGATTCTACACAAGACACGGTTTATGACACCTAGGCCCCCCAAAAGCAGAAAAATTTTAATCCTACCGTGACAGCAAACAATATTGGCAAAAACGTTTTGCAAGCTTAGATTGAAAATTAATCACACATTATCACAATGTGAATTCAATTTCGATTAATTATGTACAAATTAATACAATTTTTTTTTAAACTATGCAATGCAGTAATTTTGCTTGACTGATATTACTGTCATGACCAGCATTCCTCTCTTGACCTGGAATTCCTTCTTACATGGCAGATCTTTCTAACGCAGTCAATCATTCACCACATCCAAACTTTCTACTGCAAATAGCTTACTACCAGGATCGAACTATTTGCTGCAGACGAACTTTCTGATGCAGCCAAACTTTCGCATGCAGCCGAGCTTTTGCACAATTAGAACAGCTGATTTGTGATAAATTAACATTTATTGAACTCTAAGGAAAAGATTTTAGGTGAGGTTTATTCAGTTAATGTAATTGTATGGGTTTCACACACGTTACATGTTGTCATGGCGTTCAGCCCGTGGGCAGCAAAAATCAAGTAAAGTCGTTAAGCCCTGGGAAAATGGGTCATTTTTGGTTTTTAGTCCAAGAAAATGGGACAGTAATAAAGTAGCCTATATTTAAGTGTCTTTGTGTTTAGTTTTTATTTTATTTTATTTATTTTTTATTTATTTATTTTTTTTTTGTATAATTTTAACTCTCTAACAATCTTGGAGAAGCATATAAGGGGAATGAAGCCCATAAAATAACATAAATTAACATACTCAAAGAACACATATTTATAAAAACACATAACATATAAGAACATAAATATAAAAAAATTATATTATCCAATAATATACATAATATAAAAAAAAAAAAAAAAAAAAATAGAGACATTTTAAGTAGACTACTGACATTCCACGATAATTTTTTAAGCAAAATGCACTTACAAAATTATTATAAATAGAACCACTTCTAAAGCCCTAAATGCTAAAAGTTCTACAGCTCTGTAAAGCTCACCTTTTCCGCTATCTTGCCGCGAAGGTCTGGGGGCAGCCAATCAGCCATCTCCAGGTGAAACCTAAGATCTACTTTGGTATTGACAGTGTTCACATGCTGACCCCCTGGCCCAGAGCTGCGACTGTACGTGATGTTCAGGGCCTCTGGAATAATTAATGAAAACTTACACTTGAAGAGATAATAAGATGACTGTACTGCTAACAGATAACAGAACTGTCGACTCTTACGCAAAATGCGTGTGACACGCATTAGATCATTGACTCACGCTCTCACGCCAAGCGCCCGCAAACTCACGCATTGTGAGGGTGCTCAATGCAACTAATGCTAATGTAATCAAAGAAACTAAGCCTGAAAGAGGAGCTCCTGGTGAAGCTATGCAACACTAATATAAATCTTCTCAAATGGTTATTTTGGAATGCCATGATGATGATAAAAGGGGCTTCTGCCATTGGTTGCTTTGTAAAGATTAGCACTAAACATGTTTACCCGAACCAATAAGAGAGCTTATGCTTGTTTTATTCAGATGTCAACTAGATAGTATGCAATAGTGTACTATTTAGCAGGTTTGTTTAACTGTAAGATTTAATTTTTATTGTCTAATTTGTCTCGAAACTACAGTACACTCTCGTTCATCGGACTCGGCGACATCGGAACTCCGCTTCATCGGAACTGGAAATATGGATATTATTAATTTTTTTTTCTTATGAAATAATTTTTCCGTTTTAGCGCCTTCAATTTCTATTCGTTCTATCCGCATAACAGTGAAGTATCACATTTTGCATCAAAAGTCATCAGGCGTTATCCATAATCTGTACCCATCGATGTGATTTACGAGGCCGTGGAGTATTCGCACAAAAATAGAAGGAGGAAGCGGGTAGCAAGTGAACATCCGCGTCGACCGCTTCTCTGTCATTCAGTCTGTCTCGCGTCGCGGTGCACCTGTGTTACGTGGAAGTCAGTTTACTGCTGGAATATGAATATGGAATATGAGAATAAAGATTTTCGATCTTTATTTCCTGCGTTGTTTTTATTCCTATGGGTTCATAAATTGTTACCATGTTCAAAGTTTGAGTGTCTTATTTTCATAAAATCTCTTGTGTTATCTTAAAAACAAGAGTGAATACACTCACAATAGGTCAACGTACAGGTGGAAATGATGACTCATGACGGACTCCGCTTCATCGGAATTTTTTGACATCCGAACCGGCCGTCCGCCACATTAGTTCCGATGAACGAGAGTGTACTGTAATGTAAAATTTGTTAGTTTATTTGTAATTACATGATGGATGATATGTTTTTGCACATTTTTCATAGTATTACTATTGGTAATTACATAAAAACAACGTTTTTGACTGAAGACTGTGTATTTTTCCACATCTCACACCAACCTGTTTTTTTTTTAAATCAGGTTGGGAAAACTCCCGCATCAGCATCTTACCAGGTTGACAGGTCTGCAGATAAGCTGATGGTCTCCTAAGTGGGTTTTTCAGTGGTTTAACGCAAGACACGGGCAACAACATGGTACACAATTTATGAATGTGTGAATTGTTGAGGTTCGACAGAGAAAAAAATGGAACTTTTAAATCTCTTTAATGTAGTAAATTGTGAATCGTGTTTCTATGTTTCAACCATTTATTAACACTCACTAAGTTATTGTAACTTGCCATAGGCTACTTATTTGTTCAATAAAAAAACTGCTTTGGAAATACTTCTGCATACATGCAACTAATACTGTCGGCATAAGAACATGTTTGAAATATTTGTATTTCCTAGGTGGTTTCTTTGGTTACTGATTGGTGCCTAACAAGTATTTGAGATTTTTACAGTTTTAAGAAATGTGAACTTAACTATGTACACAGTACTCATTAGGTCTAAATGGTCATTAATAGTATTTCATGCTCAGAACAGTGTAGCAATTCCAATGGTTAGACAATGAAGTTGTCAAATAAATTCTAAAACATAGACAATGAAGTTGTCAAATAAATTCTAAAACATAACTTAAACTCAACACCACCAACAATAAGCCTTGGATATAACGTAAGAATTTTAAAGCTATAATTTGTCTTGAGCCACCTACATACACTGTTCCTTCAATGAACAGTGTTCGACTGAACTTTCAATTGTTGGTACATATATCAAATATAGGCTACCTACCTATTAATAGTAAAAAATAGCATTCTGTGTGTCAACCTATTTGATCTTAATACTAATTCATACTTACCTATGGGTATGTAGCCATTGAACTTCCCTCCTGGTTTTTCTGGAACCTGCACAAAGATATTTAAATTTAGGGGATGTCAAATTAAAGAGGAGCAGTAAAAAATAACAAAGAGGCTATTAAAAAGTATTGAAATTGGGACAAGACAATTCTTTTTGGATCCTGACTGTTTGAAGATTTATAAACTTAGACAATTATTATACATTCGACAACCACAATAAAAGTGCAGAGCCGGCGGCAGGGGTGGGGGGGGGGGGGGGGGCAGAGGGGCGGACCTCGTAGCCTACCTAGGTCTAACTGATTGTGAAATGTTCTATCAACCGTTTTAAAACCAACTGGCCTAGACTTAACTCATGTTCCATTAGTTATTCCTCGATTGAAGATCTGCTTATAGGCCTAACCATCAATAAAACACCATTAAGCAGTGTTGGGGAGTAGCGCGCTACTTGTAGCGCGCTACAACAGTAGCGTCGCTACTTTTTTAGTAGCGTCAGTGTAGCTCCGCTACTTTAGAAAATAAGTAGCTTGTAGCTGTAGCGAGCTACATTTTTAGAGTAGTTGTAGCGGATTATTTAGCTACTTTTCTCGCTATTTTAGTTTCAATAAAACATAATAATTAATTGTGTTTACATAACATAATTCATAGTTTCCAAATGAACACGAGTCAAACCTTTTTGAGGTTAGTAAGCTGTTATGTTTTTTTTGCTCGTTGGGATCAAAGATTATTTGATTATTATCAATCCATTGCCATCACCAGACGCTGCAGTCCAAAGTGAGTAACATAACCACAATGTGACAACCACCAGTTTCGATCTCTTGTTGTGTTTGCTGCCCACTTGATGCGCTAGTAGTATTCCACTGTTCTGTATTATAGAAACCATTGACTATGAACTCATAGTCAAAAGAAACTAAACTACTGCACTATGCTTGCGTACCGCCAGGATCTCACAGGTCACAAAAGATAGCAATAATGAGAAACGACGCGACGAGTAAACGAGTTCTAATAAATATCCTAATTAATTGTTAATGTAAGACTGGCTTAACGACACAAAAACATAACCTCAACAACGTTGTTTGATGTTGGTGTGAACGTTTACTTCCCGAACTCTGTAAATGTGTACTTAATCTACTTTAATGAATGCTTCATAGCCTACTTATGTTCTGGTTCTGTCGTATCTCATCTAAATCATGGCAATTAGTAAGCCTAACAGCGAGATTGGCGATAAAACTGAAGAAGCTGGTAGTTCTTATTCTGTTGTGCATACGTCAGCATTAACCTTAACCGTTTTTGGCCTACGCAAATATGTTATAAACTTGTTAAGGATAATTTAATAGATATTATTGCTCACTTCTTTGATTTAAATCTCTGTATTCGACAATTTATATTTTAATACCACTATTCTGTTTATCTAGGCTAAATAGAGTCACAAATAATTGAAACTATGAACAATACCAAAATAAGATATAAGCCTATATAAAAAAGCTTAATTGTACTTGTAAGTGGAAAATTGTGCGGTTATACAGAGAAAAACGGCCGGATTGCAAAAGTAGCTTAAATTGTAGCTAGCTACTTTTTAAATGTAGCTGTAGCTGTAGCTAGCTACTTTTTTGAAAATGTAGCTGTAGCTGTAGCTAAGCTACTTTTTAGAAAAAGTAGCTGTAGCTGTAGCTAGCTACTTTTAAAAAGTAGCTTCCCCAACACTGCCATTAAGTTAATAATTTACTCCTCTGGCAAGGTTTAAAATTGTATATTGTCAGCCAAACCCTAATAAGCCTAACACTTACAACTAACTTTTCAGGAGAGTCAAAAAATTGTTTTTTTTTTTACTAATTATTTAAACAAGATATTGATGTAGTATAGCTGTTATAGCCGGGATGCAAGGAATTCCTCCCAGGAAGAGCCCTCTTCGTCCGGCATTCGAGATGCAAATGCTTCGGCAGCAGCAGGACGATGCCAACGAGGAGGAAGACTCATGTCTGAAGAAAATGAACGATCTTTTGAAGGAGATGGCCAAGGCTCTCCTTATTCAGAAGAACGTCAACAAGGCGATTAAGGACGGAATTCCGAAACTCGAGGATTTCCTTGGCGAAATCGAGGAATGCCGGAAGATCAGGCTGAAGGCAATGAAGCAGGAGCGCGACGTTGTGAACCGAGTTATGTCTGCTTCGCCTCAAGCTCATCTGGCTGAGTCCCAGACTCAAGCCAGAAAGCGAAAGAAGAGGCAGAGCGGTTCTTCGCCGGGAAGCCCTGAGCTTGTTGAGGTGGACTCTGTGCCGAGACCGGTTTTTGTCACTGCGGCATCGCAGACATCTCCTGTCCAGGCTACTGAGTCCGCCCCGGGCGCTGCCGTGATTCCAGCGGCTACTCCTGCAGAGGTTCCTGCTCCGGCGGCTAGTCCTGCCTTGGCAGCAAACTCTGCCTAAACACCTTTGGGGGGCTGGAAGACGCGCCTGTCTAAGAAAGAAAGGAGGAGACAGAAGCAAGCGGAGGTGGCTTCGAAAAATGCGTCGAGGGTGGAGCGGACGCAAGTCTCAAACCCGGTTGGGGAGGCCTCTGGCAAGTCTGTCAGAAAGCCTAAACAACCCAGGCCTAAGAAGCCCAGGACGGAGGCAATCTTGATCAAGCCCTTAGGGGGGCGATCTTTTGCCGATGTTCTGGGTCAGATTAGATCGCAGGCCAAACCGGAAGAGACCGACACCGTTATCAAGTCTATTCGGCGAACCCAGAACGGGGATGTCCTCCTCGAACTGGGGAAGTCGAGTGACAAGATCGGTTTTGCCGGTTGGATTACCAATGGATTACGAATCTCAAGTAAAAATAAAAGAGAACTTCACAAGCTTGCAAAAATGTCGAATGATGTTAACTTTTTGCAATACGTAAAAAGATATAAAAAGATTTTTAAACGTGTCTGTAGCGCGGCGAAAAGATTGTCTAATAACAAATTTCTTGAGAATGCTGAAAACAAGAGTAAAGCTGTATGGCAGGTAGTAAATTCTAAACTTGGTATACTAAAGAATAAAAAAGTAGGGTTGGATAAAATCATTTTTGGTAAAAAAGAAATAACTGATGGAAATGAAATAGCTTCCAAATTTAATGAAATGTTTGTTAATGTAGGAGAGGAGGCAAACACATTACTAGAGATAGAGACTGCAAAAAAGTTTTTGTGTAAAACAAAAGTACAGAGTAGTGGTTTTGAATTCACAAGTGTATCCCCGCAAAAGATAAAGAAAATAATAAACAGCTTAAAAAATAAAAAATCCGTCGGCTGGGATGAAATTCCTGTTCAGGTCTTGAAAAGAACTGCAGATTATATTTCACAGCCTCTGAGTTTGATAATTAATCAATGTTTTCTGGATGGAAAATTTCCAGATCATCTCAAATATGCAAATGTTATACCTGTTTATAAAAAAAATTGTAAAGAAAACCCTGATAATTATAGACCTATATCAATTTTAACTAGCTTATCTAAAGTATTTGAAAAAACTGCTCTTGACCAACTAAATTTATTCTTGAACGATAACAAAATTATTTGTAACAATCAATATGGGTTTCAATCTGGAAAATCGACTGTAGATGCAGCCGCAGATTTATTAAAACACATTACAGGGGCTCTTGATAGGTCACATAGTACTGCTGGTGTTTTTTGTGACCTGTCAAAAGCCTTTGACTCAGTAAATCATGACATATTAATTGAAAAATTGAGGTTTTATGGGATTCATGGAAAAACATTAGATTGGTTTAGATCTTATATAACTAATAGAAAACAGAGAGTTCTAATTAAAAAGACTGATGGAGTGTACATGTCAAGTTGGGTTAACATTAAAAGGGGAGTTCCACAAGGTTCACTTTTAGGGCCATTACTGTTTATTTGATATATTAATGACTTGCCAATGAATATTCATAACGCCGATGTATTTTTATATGCAGATGACTCCACTATATTGTTGAAATGCACAAATAATTTAGAGCTAATGAAAGCAATAAAAAACATTTTACCAGTAATAAAACAGTGGTTTGATGTAAATGGACTGAAATTGAACAGCTCAAAAACGGAAATAATAAAATTTCAAACACAACAGTGTAAAATTTTATTTGACAGTGAAATAACTTTTGACGGTAATATAATCAACTTTAATGAGATTGTTAAGTTTTTGGGAATATCTTTTGACCGTAACCTTACATGGAAACCTCTTATAGATAAATTAAGTAGTAGACTCAGCTCTTGTTGTTTCCAAATGTACATTCTAAGAGAAAGTGTAGATTTGAATATTAGATTAATAGTGTATCATGCTTGTTTTGGTTCTTTGCTAAATTATGGTCTTGAGCTATGGGGAAACTCCACAGAGATAACTAAAATCTTTAAACTACAAAAAAAATATATTAGAACTATGTTGTTTATGAATAGCAACCAGTCCTGTAAATCAGTATTTACGAATCTAAATATCTTGACACTTCCATCATTGTACATATTTAAATGTTTAGTTTTTGTTCACAAACAGTTAGATTTTTTTTATAACGATCAGCATAATCATGATTATAATACTCGATTTAGGAATCAACTGCAGTATCCCATACACAGACTCAAACTACTAGAAACTACTCCTCACTACATAGGTAAACGATTTTACAATAAGCTGCCAGTCAATATAAAATCACTAAACATGATTCAATTTAAAAAAGTTGTTAAAGATTTATTAATATCAAAAGAGTACTATAATGTAAATGAATTTTTGGTTGACAGTTTTTAATATACAGTAATTTGATTTAATTTAATTTATTTTATTTTATTGAGTTTAGTTTAATTCCAACAAATTTGTTGGAAGCAAAAATTTAAGGAAGTAAAAGGCTTTGTCTTTGTCATTTAATTGCATTTTATATTAGTTAGTTTTTAGTTATAACATTGACTAGACACCTGTTCACCTACAAGTTAATATATTGTAATCACTGTGAATGTTAATGTGTCAATAAAATCTTGAATCTTGAATCTTGAATCTTGAAGCCGCTTCAGTCAAGACTGCACTTGGGGACAAAGGCTCAATCAAGGCCCTAGAACCGAAGTGTTCGGTCGAGATTCGGGACCTTGATGCCCTCTCCACCGAAGAGGAGGTGACCCGTGCGATCCAGGTGGCACTCCCGGAGATACCGGCTGATGGAGTGAGGGTATGGCTGACTAAGCCCAACCGAAGTCAACTCCGGATGGCTGTTGCTGAGATGGGCGAAAAGCACGCCAATAAGCTGCTTAGCCTCCAGCACCTCAGAGTCGGTTGGGTCAGTTGCAGGCTCAAACGGAGGGTGGTAGTTTCGAGATGCTTCCGCTGTCTCGGTTTCGGCCACTCCTCCCGAAACTGTAAAGGGCCCGACAGGAGTGCCAACTGCTTCCAGTGTGGAAGCCAGGGCCACAAACGTAAGGAATGTTCCTCGAGCCCCTCCTGCTTCCTCTGCAAGGATTCAGGCTCCAGTGCCCTCGGTCACTTACCCGGGTCTGGTCAGTGCGGTGCCTTCAGAGCCGCACTTGAACAGGCAAAAGGCAGCGGCCGGTAATTCGCATCCTTCAGGCCAACCTTCATAGATCCTGGGGAGCTGATAACCTTCTAGATCAACTCGCCCGAGAACTTGGTGCTGACGCGCTCCTTATCAGCGAACAGTATCGGGACAGAGACCCAAACATTTGGATCTCGGACAGCCTCGGTACTGCTGCATTTTGGGCACGTAATACACGAGATGTCTTGGTGCGGAGTCACGGGCGCGGCCGAGGATTCGTCTGGGTTCGGTGTAGGGACGTGACTATCTTCAGTTGCTACCTCACACCCAACGAGGCCGTCCAGGACTTCCGCGACAAGATAGATAGCCTAGAGGAGTGCGTTCTCGGCACCACCGGGCATGTCGTCGTTGGTGGCGATTTCAACGCCAGGGCCGTCGAGTGGGGAATGCCCTCTACCAGCTCCCGGGGGAAATACATCCTGGATTTCATCGCCAGGGCCGGTCTTGTCGTCCTCAACCAGGGCGACACACCTACTTTTCGGCGCCCCGGGCAGAGAGGCACGATCCCTGACGTCACCTTTGCGTCTGAGTCGCTCCTTCCGAGGATCTCTGGCTGGAGGGTTGTGGAGGACTACACGGGTAGCGACCACCAATACATCGTGTTTGACCTGCATGATCAGGCAAATCGTCGAGTTTCCGCATCTCAGGAAGGGCCACGCCGGTGGAACACCAACAAACTGGACGTGGTCAAGTTCACCGAAGTCATCTCTCGGGGAGCGCAGGGGAATCCTGGTGAGGCTGGAGCCGAGGCACTAGTAACATCCACGATGGAACTTATCGTCTCGGCCTGCGACCAGTCTATGCCGCGAAGGAAACCCCGACGCGACAAACAACCCGTTTACTGGTGGACTGAAGAGATTGCGGAACTCAGAAGAACATGTTTAAGAACTAGACGAGCCGCCACTAGAGCGAGAATTCCCGCAGACAGAGTTCGTAAGTCGGAGGCCTACAAAGCTGCGAGAAAATCTCTCCGCCAGGCGATCAACAGGAGCAAGGCGAATAGCTGGAGGAGACTTCGTGACGACGTTGACTCCGACCCGTGGGGCCTGGGTTACAAACTTGTAACACAGAAACTCGGCGCCCGCTCTCCACCTTCCATCATGGAGGGCGCCACCATGGGGAGGATCGTCGCTGCGTTGTATCCTGAACATCCACAGCGACCGCCGGTTGACTTCGGACGGGTAGAGGACGTTCCACTTTTCACTTTCGAGGAGCTGGAAACCTCCGTTCTCTCCCTGAAGAGCAACAAGGCTCCTGGCCCGGATGGGATTCCCAGTTAGGCTTTAAGGAAAGTATTTTCAATCAACGCTGACTTGTTGTTGAGAATGTACAATGCCTGTTTGGTAGAAGGGGTGTTTCCGGCTCCCTGGAAAACAGCCAGGCTTGTACTGATCAGCAAGGGCAAAGGTGATCCCGAGCTGCCGTCGTCCCACAGGCCTCTCTGCATGTTGGACACGGCTGGGAAGCTGTTCGAGAAGCTGATCCGTTCCCGCCTGACTTCTGCCGTGGAAGCTGCCGGGGACTTATGCCCCCGTCAGTACGGCTTCAGAAAGGGACGGTCAACGATCGACGCTGTCACCGAAGTTCAGAGAGCTGTGGAGAGAGCCGAGAGCCACAACCATTTCTCCCGCCGAGTAGTGCTTCTTGTTACGCTTGATGTCAAGAATGCCTTCAACTCGGCGAGGTGGGCCAATATGTTGGATGCGCTTCGCAACACTTTTCGTATTCCTGCATATCTGTTGCGGCTCATCGAGGATTATCTACGCTCTCGAAGCCTGATTTATGACACGAGGGACGGAACGCGGACGATGGAAGTCACTTCTGGTGCCGCACAAGGTTCAATACTCGGCCCGGATCTCTGGAACGTTGCCTATGACAGCCTCCTGAGGTCCGAGATGCCTGAGGAAACCACTTTGGTTGGGTACGCCGATGACGTCGCAGCTCTCATTGCTGCACGCAACGTTGAGCTGGCCTAACTGAAGTTGAACCGAGTTATGCGGGTGGTCAACAACTGGATGTCCGATCACGGTCTCTCACTTGCTCTCAGTAAGACGGAGATCGTGATTCTTACGAAGAAGAGGATCGACACCGTCGTCCCGTTTCGAGTGGGAAGGGAGGTGGTCACATCAACTCGTGCCGCCAAATACCTCGGGGTTATGGTGGACACCAAGTTAAGCTGGAGGGATCAGATCTTCCGTACGGCGGACAAGGCCGCCAAGGTAGTGACTTACCTTAGTAGGCTGATGGCCAATGTCGGGGGTCCCCGATCCAGCAGAAGACGTCTGTTGATGTCCGCGGTCCAGTCCGTGCTTCTTTACGGGGCAGAGGTGTGGGCAGGCGCTCTAGATAAGGAGTGCTACAGGTTGCGACTCGCCCGGGTTCAGCGTCAAGCTGCGCTCCGGGTGTGTTCCGCCTACCGGACAGTGTCCGAGCCTGCCGTCCTGGTGGTCGCCGGAGTCATCCCTGACAAGCTCTTGGCAGGGGAGAGGAAAGCGATTTATCAGAGACAAGGCGAGATCGGCAAGGACACGGCAAGAACAGAAGAGCGCTCCCGAACCTTCCAGCAGTGGCAACACAGCTGGGAGCACGACACCCGAGGACGATGGACTGCGCGACTTATCAAGCAGGTCCAACCATGGTTGGAACGGCGGCATGGGGAGGTGGACTACTACCTGACCCAATTTTTGACAGGTCACGGCTATTTTCGGTCGTACCTGAACTGGATGGGAAAGACCGGTTCACCGGACTGCATTTATTGCCCGGGTGTTCCCGACGATGCGGAACACACATTCTTCCGCTGTCCCCGTTGGGAAGGGCCCCGCCTGGAGGCCACACAAATCTTTGGTGCATTTTCGGTGGACTCGGTCTGCCAAAAGATTTTGGAGGATGAGGGCAACTGGGATTGTTTGTCACAGTTCGTCCGGGGCATCCTCCTGGAAAAGAAAACCGATCTGGACCGCGAAGTGGCCCAGATCCCTTGATCGAGCGGCTGGATAAGGAGCGAGCCCCACGGGCGTAAGCCAAATTTAGGCCTAGCCTGACGTAATGTGACAAACAATTCCAGGTTAGATTCCTAAAGAGTAGAGGAGGTTTTTTAGTGGGTAAACCCGTTTTTAGGGGAGCCCCACACCTCTCCCTCAAAAAAAAAAAAAAAAAAAAAGTATAGCTGTTATCCATTATTCAAAAATATTACCTAGATAGGTATTAAAAAAAAAAAAATAATAACTTACGTTAAATTACTAAAATGTAAGATTTGTTAGGCCTAGGGCCTATATTAAAAACCATTTTTGTTAAAGATAAATGGTACCTAGATAGCATTATTTCATAATGTATAGAGTGACAATGAGGTTAAAAGAAAAAGGAATCCTTACCGTGGTACTCAGTAAGCCTACCCCTCCCAATCAACACAGCAACTATCGATTGTTGAAACAGCTGTGTGTATTCGGTTAATTCGATCGACTACTTATTAAATCAAAACAATATTCTTAGTAGTTGTCATTGTTGGAAACCATGAAGGAATCAATTGTGACGTTGAAACCTCCAAATTATATAGCATTGGCTCTCGTTCAGCAATAAATTAGTAACACTCGAAGCGGACATTTTTGTTATTTAGCGCTCCAATATTTTAACATTACAGTGCCTCTCTATATTTTTTAGGTTACCGTATACTTTTGATTCCAACCCCGGACATTTTTGTAGTACCATAAAAGAACCATGGTTATACCCCTATCCCCCTTTACTGAATTCAGGAAATATAGAATAAGAGACATTTATGTTTCGAGAATGTTTAAAACAATAGGCCCTACCTTAAAGGCATGACAATGAAACATCAAACCAGTTTCAGTAATCATTTATCAAATGAACAGGAAGAGCTTGGTTGTCTTAAAATAATTCTTTGTGGAGAGAATATAGAATAAAAATGGGCTATGTCGCTTAACAACCTATCATTCCTACTTCCCAGGATGAAAGATGGGATCCATCCTACTTAATCGATATTCCACATCAACATATTCAGAATATTTTCGTCAAAACAATCACTATTATTCTCTCCGAAGCCCAAAAAATCTAAGAAAAAATTCAAATATGGTATCTTAAAAGCTATCACTCGGCAAAAAAATGGTTATGCCAATGCAGAACGCCACTTCCTACCATCTGCTTGGAAACTGAAAAATTATTAAAAGCAGTTTGTCATTAGGATGAAATAAAGCCTAATAATAACGAATTTTAAAAACTCTTATTCCTGTTAAAGCTGTGCTTTTTTTTTGTTAATTTTTAGATAAAATTGAGTGAAACTTCGTTATTCTACCCCACCATTATTAAACTCGGCCTTATTGATGTTAAAATTTTGATTTTGCGATAATATCACTTTTTTATCAAAATCTTAATACTAGCCTACCCAATACAATTACGATTTTATCACCTGATTTAGTTTTCTTCTAAGAAAATTAATAATAGGAGTAGTTTTTGACAGTAAAACAAATATAGCCTAATGCAAACAGTAAGTAACTGGTAACTGATAACAAAAACAATAAAAATTTTTAACTAATGTAACCTATAACATTATTAAAAAAATAATACAAAATAAACTACCTAGGCCTATGTTTATTTTGTGCCCTAGGACTATATTAATTGTGAGAAGATGCAGACTTTAAGTTACTTGACCTAAATGCTGTGTCACAAAAATGCTGCCAAATACGAATCAGAAAGGTATTTTCCCGCTATTATTGAGGGAATATGCCCTCAACAATTTTTCCAAAAACCATTGATTTTGTTGGTATTTATCGCTGTCCATGAAAGTGACATACTGTAGAATTACAGTTAGGCCTAAATTGTTAGGATAGATTATGGGACTAGGCTTATTAACTACATTTATTATTATTACTATTATTATTACATTATTAGTATTACTATTACATTATTAATATTATTATTATTACATTTATTAACTAATTATCGTTGTTGATTGTATTGTTTTCATTGCACAGTTTCAATTGCAAAATTGAAATTTTAACATCGATAGTAGGCCTAACGGTGGAGTAGGGTTTCGCCCCACAATTGATTATTTTGCTAAAAAACCCCAATGCAATGGCCTAGGCCTAAGTCTAAGACCTAAAAACTCAATGCATTGGCCTAAGTCTTAGTAAAAGAAAATAGGCTTAGGCATACCTGCTTGGGAGTTGATAGACGAAGTGAACTAGTTGGATAAAGTTGTTTTAAACTTATTGAGCTTTGATAGTTAGATTCAAGACAGTAACTTAATGATTGGTTGGTTGGTAACCTCAAAGTTGGCCTGGTAGTAGCTTTCAAAAGAATTCCTATTTGCCTCAAAGGTAAAGAGTTTTTCATGGTTTGAAAATAAGACTTGATTAAGCACTACCAATGGGACATTAAATTCTCACACAAATACTGGAAAACACATAACAAATTATTAATATACTATTAGTTTATGGTTATAAGAGTATGTTTAGGTTTAGATACTGATACTACTGTGGGTAAAAGTATAGGTTATGTTCAATGGGGTTTTTTTTTCTAGTTCATCGCAGGGTTGGCTTTAGTTTTTAACCATGCAACTACAAAGTTCAATAATTATTAATATTCATGTGGTTGGGTCTCTTTGATTGTTAGAGAGTAGAATATAAAATTTTAGATAGTCAGTTTTGATGGAGTAAATGTAATTGGTTGATTATTTCAGTAATGCGTATTCAGAATGTTAATCACATAAGATATCAGGAAAAACAAAGATGGGGTTGAATGAGAACGATCTGGGCGGAGGTATTCTTGACTGTTAGGCTAAAACCATACTAGATTACTCAGGCCCAACTGCTAAATATCCACGACGTAATTTTGGTACACGAATGTGCTGTAGTAAGTATGGTAATTATTGAGTTTAGCCACGGCCATCGAAAAATGCCATTTATTTTCAAAATGTTGGAAATTTTTGATTCCGAAAATAATAGCTTTTCCCACGGAAAAGCTGGGAAAACCCCGGAAAATCGAAAATCTAGAAACTACTTTTTGTCTCGAATTTATTGCAATGGGTCATTTAAATTAACCGGGATGTTGAGCTGATCACGAATATGTAAAAATAATTTCGATCCGATTTCAAATAAGCCGGAAAATGATGAAGACGTGTCGGAAAAGCGATAAGATGTACTATTTTTAAAGTATGTCATGTGGGTACTCAAATGACGATGAATTTCATGTAGAATAAGAATATGTATACGGTATATAAAATAAATTAAATGCAGCAATCTAATACGCAATAGTGAACGAGAAATAAAAAACTTTTAAAAATAAAATAAAACCAGATTGAAACTTACATAAATTAAGGACTAACAATGTTACAAGAGGGTTTTGTTCATGTAGCTTAAAGTTTTAAGTAATAGGCAGTACTAGGTTACTAACATTACATATATGAAAGACAGAAATTTCTATAATTGCATATACTTCAAGAAACTAAAATTAACTTTTTTTCAACAGGACAGTTGACCATATAAAATAACCTAACTAACTTAACCTGACTAACTAACCTAAAATAACATAACAAATAATCTAACTAAATTAACCCAACTAAACCTACTCTAACCATCATGTGGGTGTGGTCATATTAACTCGTGCCGCCAAATATCTTGGGGTTATGGTGGACACCAAGTTAAGCTGGAGGGATCAGATCTTCCGTACGGCGGACAAGGCCGCTAAGGTAGTCACTTACCTTAGTAGGCTGATAGCCAATGTCGGGGGTCCCCGATCCAGCAGAAGACGTCTGTTGATGTCCGCGGTCCAGTCCGTGCTCCTTTACGGGGCAGAGGTGTGGGCAGGCGCTCTAGATAAGGAGTGCTACAGGTTGCGACTCGCCCGGGTTCAGCGTCAAGCTGCGCTTCGGGTGTGTTCCGCCTACCGGACAGTGTCCGAGCCTGCTGTCCTGGTGGTCGCCGGAGTCATCCCTGTCAAGCTCTTGGCAGGGGAGAGGAAAGCGATTTATCAGAGACAAGGCGAGATCGGCAAGGACACGGCAAGAACAGAAGAGCGCTCCCGAACCTTCCAGCAGTGGCAACACAGCTGCGCCACATGGACACATGGACTGTGCGACTCATCGAGCAGGTCCAACCATGGGTAGAAAGGCGGCATGGCGAGGTGGACTACTTCCTCACGCAGTTCCTGACAGGTCACGGCTATTTCAAGTCGTACCTGAACCGGATTGGCAAGACCGGTTCACCGGATTGCATCTACTGCCCGGGCGTTCCCGATGACGCGGAACACACCTTCTTCCGCTGTTCGCGTTGGGAAAGGCCCCGCCTGGAGGCCACAAGAAAACTCGGTGTTTTTTCGGTGGACACGGTCTGCCAAAAGATTATGGAGGATGAGGGCAACTGGGAATGTTTGTCACAGTTCGTCCGGGGCATCCTCCTGGAAAAGAAAACCGATCTGGACCGCGAAGTGGCCCAGATCCCTTGATCGAGCGGCTGGATAAGGAGCGAGCCCCACGGGCGTAAGCAAAATTTAGGCCTAACCTGACGTAATGTGACAAACAATTCCAGGTTAGATTCCTAAAGAGTAGAGGAGGTTTTTTAGTGGGTAAACCCGTTTTTAGGGGAGCCCCACACTACAGGCTGGCCACCTGTGTGCGTAATGCATTTTTCCGCCTCTCCCTAAAAAAAAACCATCATGTGGGTATAATTATGCCATATTTTTAAGAGAAATAAGAATATATACTTATTTATGGAATAAAACATAGCGAGTTAGTATTCACATGATGGTTATGGTAGGTTAAGTTAGGCTATGTTAGGTTCCGTAGTTAGGTTATGTTATGTTATACTAATATGTAATGTATAGTACACAGTTTTTTTTTTTTTTTTTTTTTTTTTTTTTTTTTTTTTTTTTTAACATCCACTGCCCGTCACACTATGGGCCAATAGGCCTGTGCGGTGATCTAAAGACAGCAAGGTACGGTCACGGCATTAATTGAATACAACAATGATCTATCAAGAGAAAAACACTTAGAAATAAAATAAAACCAGACACTGCAACTTACATAAATTAAGCACTAACAATGCTAAAAGTGTGGTTGTTATTGATGTACAGTAGCCTAAAGTATAGGTACGGGAGCGGCAGCTCAGTGGTATAGAGCTCTGGCCTCACAAGCCAGAGGTCCCCGGTTCGATACCGGGCAACGACATAACACGCACAAACATGAGCGGTCACCTCGACCTAGCTTAATATGTGACTTAGGCTAGGTTCACACGAGCGGTTTCTGCCGCCGCGACACCGCAGCGGCACCGCAGGCGCGACGTAGCGGACCATTTGAGTCAAATGAGCCGGTTCACACGAGCGGTCGGCGGCAGCGGCGACCGGCGGCGACCGCCAGCTGCCGCCGGCCGCCGCCAGGGACTGCTACGCCGCCGCGGTGCCGCCGGTTGCCGCCGGTTGCCGCCAGTGTCGCGGCGGTCTAGCAGTACCTGGAGACATTCGAGGCGGTTCAAACGAGCGGCAGTTGCAGCTAGTCGCCGCCAGTCCCGAGTCGCCAGCAGTCCGTGTTTACTGTTTGTTCTCGCCATTTCTAGCCATCGTGTGACAATGGATCCTTCTTGGTTTGATATAGAGCTACAGTATACCTATGTACTCAGCGAGTTTCCAAAAAAATTATTTTTTTCAACATCAAAAGTAGTGTAAAAGTAGGGCTGCTGGGACGTGACGTCATCACGATGACGTCAGCAGTGATGACGTCATCAATGACGTCACTAATGACGTCACTAATGACGTCATATGACGTCACATGACGTCACATAAATGACGTCATGGTGACGTCATTATCGCTGACGTCATCATGATGACGTCACTGACGTTAATTAGGTCAAGGTCACGCAAGAATACAAAAAAAATTTTTTTTGCACTTTTGCGATTCCTCAAAATATGGTGAGAAATTGAAACTTATCGAGGAATCACAAAAGTGCAAAAAAAATATTTTTTTTTATTCCCTAGCGATCAGACTCTAGACCTAATATATCCGTCAGGGGTCATTGACCCGTCCCAGCAGCCCCACTTGAAAAAAAAAAATAATTTTTATATTTTACTTACCCACCGAGAGACTGAGAGCCGAAGAATAATTTTTTCAAACACCCGACATTGCGACAAACGACACGCGATCCGAACAGCACCGCGTCCGAAGACGTACTGACTTGTACACAGACGGTATCCCAGGTACCCGGCTCAGTGGTGGGGATAAGGAGATGGTGGGGGTAAAGTGGTCAGAAGGAAGAAAAATTTATTTTTTTACAAACAACTCGTCCCAGCCGGTCCTTTACCGGACCTCCGTAACTCGGATTGGAAATATTTCCTGAGAAATATTTATTTTTTATTCTTTCTCAGGTGATGTTGGAACTTGGTCGGGAATTGGAGTCACCAACGTAACCTTACTGGCAAAAGTTAGCTCGTCTAAAAGTTTCTGAAACATTTTATCATCCATAGTGATATTTGTGTCCCTTGAGTAAAATTTTGGATTATTTTTGAAGCAACGTTTCATTTTTGTTAAAGTGGAAGTCTTGGACACCTTAACAGAATTATTTTGCTTGGCCAGCAAAAATTTTACTCTTAATAATTTTTCTCGCAAAGTTTCAGCCATAGATGTGTCTCACAGTAAGGTTTGGATATAACTGAAACACTCAGTCAAGTGTTGGACCTTAGCTGGAAGTAGTGGGGGGAACAGGGCTGTAGTGGGGGAATGAGTAGTGGAGGGGGTAATGTGGACTGTTGTTGTCAAGTGTAGAAACAGTTTGCCGGGAACTGTCCAAGGAGTAACACGTACTGTGCAGAAAAATTAACCGAGAGACTTGTGTAAAATTTAACTCCAAGAAATATTTAATGTAAGACTAAAAGAGGTAGAGCCAAATGAAAAATAATTTTGTAGGAGATGGGCATGGATGAGTTTTGTAGTAAAGTTCAAAATCTACTTGTGTGGAATAAAATTAAATTGTGAGCGAAAAATATTTAGCCACACCTGCAAAATACAAGTGTAGGAAAATATTAAGACACCTGTATAGCTAAATAAAAATTAATTTTGTATGAAACAGTCTTCCAGCATTTCAGTTTCTAAGTCTTAACAAGTAAGGAATAAAATATTAAATAAGGAGTGGAAAATAATTTGTTAAGTAAACGTAAGTGTAGCAGTGTAACAAAAATTAATTTTGTGCAAAACAGGCTAGGTTCTGTTTTGCTAAGTTTATTAAGAAGGAAAAATAAAAATTTACTCACAGAAAAGTCTCGCGGTGGCGAGGTGTGGCGTGTTTGTTGGCTTGCAATAAACTGACTTACCTTCTGTTCAGCTACATTCGACCAGTTGGCAAAGAAACCAGTCTGTTATATAAACATTATGTAACCGTCTCTGCCGGCTGTGCTGAATCCGGCAAGCTAAAATATTATTCTATAGTACACCTGACTTGGACTGAAAATATTCTAAGTCCCAAGACCCCTCCCCCTCCCCCCCCCCTCGGCTCCGGATGAGAAGTGAGCCCCCCCCCCGGGGGAGGAGGAGGTGGCATAGCCCGAGGCGTTGCCATACCTTGACACGTGTTGTATAATGAGATCCGGTTAGTAATGTATTCAGGTGTGGCTCTTGGAGATTGTCCAATGCCGCAAACAAGTACGTGTCGAGGTCTGGCTGTTTACGTAACCAGGTCCGGTTCCACCACTCCTGACCGGCCCAGCTTCGATTCTCTGAGGCTTAGCTTCTTCGCAGTTGCTTTCAAACATTTCAGCTGAGTGGTTGAAGCTCTGCCCTACAGGATTCGCAATGTAATGTTGGCGCCGCATTATATTGGGAATTCTTTTAGTCTAAGGCATGGCATGTGTAGTTTTAAGAAATATTTTATTTTGCGCTTGCTGCTTCTGCTAGGTCTTGGTGTTGGATTTATTTAGTCTAAGTGTTGTGTGTTGAAAAATATTATTTTGTACTAATCTTCACAGGTTGTCCCCAAGTTGAAATTTTTCTAAATTCGTATCTTGGAGGTACTCCTCCGTAAATTGGCAGTTAAAGTGTTAGGCTTTTTGAGACTTTACAGTCTCTGTAAAATAAAAATTTTTCGAGGTTTAGAACCTCAAGAATTATTTGTTACCAACAATAGCATGGCGCCTAACGAGCCCGGGGGTAGGCCCCTGGGGATCCACCCTTAGGCCTCTTTCGGTCAGGGGCGCTACTGGACCTCATCACTCTAGATGGGTGGTTGGCATCCTTTAGCACGAGGCGTCGGATCCTGACACTGACCGGTGTGCTAGGCAAAAGTCAGTACCTACGGGTTAAGACGGGATCCTCGGTCATGGTTAGCATGGCCTTTTCCAAATTATTGTAGCATGTTTCCCTTAAGGAAACTCAAAATTAAATAAATAATTTTTTATTTAATCACCTCCCCTTAAATGTTGAGATCCCCCCGATGCCTCTGGCCGCCGGCGGTCTTAGGCATCGGGGGGATTTCTTTTTTAATTCTTGAACGACCTTGACCCATATTCATGTGTGAATAAAATAAAATATTTTTGTTCCACATGTTATGTAGGTCAGTCATGACTTAGGCGGATTTTTGCCTGAGTTCTGGGACTGCTCAGGACTTAGAGCGAGATGCGGCTAAGTGTTGGCTGTCCAAACTGTGGTTCAACCAAATTTTATTTTATGTTCACACATGAGTAAGGGTAGCAGGTATCCAAGAGTTAAAGTCCTAAGGGTAGGTGAAGCCCCCCCCCCCCCCTCGGCGCCAGACGAGAAGTGAGCCCCCCCCCCGAATTTTTTTAAAAATTTTTTGACCTTGACCAAAAATATTTTTCCTCCGGACGAAAATTGCCCCCCCCCGAAATTTTTTTTTTTGAAAAATTTTTTGACCTTGACCAAAAATTTTTTGCTCCGGACGAAAACTGCGACCCCCCCCCAAAAATTTTTTTTTCGAAAATTTTTTGACCTTGACCAAAAATTTTTTGCTCCGGACGAAAACTGCGCCCCCCCCCAAAAATTTTTTTTTCGAAAATTTTTTGACCTTGACCAAAAATTTTTTGCTCCGGACGAAAACTGCACCCGGGGGGGGGGAGGTGCCAAGCTAGTAGTGTGAAATTGTTACTTCCAGTACAAGTTAAAATAGTAGTGGTAAATTGTTACCACAAACACAAATTTGTGTCTTTAAACTTCTAATGTAACTTAACCCATTTAAATGTAGGTGCCAAGCCAGTAGTGTGAAATTGTTACTCCCAGTACAAGTTAAAATAGTAGTGGTAAATTGTTACCACAAGCACAAATTTGTGTCTTCAAACTTCTAATTTAACTTAACCCATTTAAATGTAGGTGCCAAGCTAGTAGTGTGAAATTGTTACTCCCAGTACAAGTTAAAATAGTAGTGGTAAATTGTTACCACAAATTTGTGTATTCAAACTTCTAATTTAACTTTATCCATTTAAATGTAGGTGCCAAGCCAGTAGTGTGAAATTGTTACTCCCAGTACAAGTTAAAATAGTAGTGGTAAATTGTTACCACAAACACAAATTTGTGTCTTCAAACTTCTAATTTAACTTAACCCATTTAAATGTAGGTGCCAAGCTAGTAGTGTGAAATTGTTACTCCCAGTACAAGTTAAAATAGTAGTGGTAAATTGTTACCACAAATTTGTGTATTCAAACTTCTAATTTAACTTTACCCATTTAAATGTAGGTGCCAAGCCAGTAGTGTGAAATTGTTACTCCCAGTACAAGTTAAAATAGTAGTGGTAAATTGTTACCACAAATTTGTGTATTCAAACTTCTAATTTAAATTAACCCATTTAAATGTAGGTGCCCAGCCAGTAGTGTGAAATTGTTACTCCCAGTACAAGTTAAAATAGTAGTGGTAAATTGTTACCACAAATTTGTGTCTTCAAACTTCTAATTTAACTTAACCCATTTAAATGTTGCTACTTAAAGGTAGCACCGTTTTGGTGCTACCTTTCATGTACTATTTTCTACATGTCCAATTTTGCTTTATGTTTTTTAAACAACACTTTTAATTACCGGTTTAATGTAAAACTATAAAATATGTTTATATATATGAATTATTAACAAAACCTTAGTTTTAACATTAAATGTTATTAGGAAACTTCTAATTGAGATAAGCCATTTAAATGTTGCTACTTTTAGGTAGCACCGTTTTGGTGCTACCTATGGTGTACTATTTCACATGTCCAATTTTTGCTTTAGGCTTTTAAACAACACTTTTAACTACTGCTACCAGTCTACCACTGAGGTACCTATGAAGCGAGTTTGGTTCATCTTTTTTTTCTCTAGTTGCTAAGGTGTTTAGGAATTAAAGGTTAGAATTACTTTTAAGGTTAAAAAAAAGCACATGGTGCGAACAGAAAGTTCACTATTGTTTTAACATTAATGGTCATTAGAAAACTTCTAATTGAGCTTAACCCATTTAAATGTTGCTACTTTAAGGTAGCACCGTTTCGGTGCTACCTTTGGTGTACTATTTTTACATGTCACAAAATATATGGGCCTCTGCTTGACGTAGAGACAGGTACTTGGCCCCGTTTCTACCCATTATTAAGTGTACTGAGACTTTAGGTTTTAAACAACACTTTTAACTACTGGTTTAATGTAAAACTACGAAATATGTTTATATACATGAAATCTTAACAAAACCTTAGTTTTAATATTAAAGGTAATTTGGAAACTTCTAATTGAGCTTAAACCATTTAAATGTTGCGAATTAAAGGTAGCACCGTTTTGGTGCTACCTTTGGTGTACTATTTTTACATATCCAATTTTGCTTTAGGTTTTTAAACATCACTTTTAACTACCGGTTTAATGTAAAACTATGAAATATGTTTATATATATATATATATATATATATATATATATATATATATATATATATATATATATATGAATTCTTAACCAAACCTTAGTTTTAACATTAAACCGTATTTGGAAACTTCTAATTGCTCACTCAGAGACAAGTACTTGGCCCCGTTACTCTCCATCATTAAGTGTACTTAGGCTTTATGTTTTTAAACAAGACTTTTAACTACTGGTTTAATGTAAAACTACAAAATATGTTTATATACATGATAACTTAACAAAACCTTAGTTTTTAACATTAAAGGTAATTTGGAAACTTCCAATTGGGCTTAACCTATTTAAATGTTGCTTAACCTATTTAAATGTTGCTAATTAAAGGTAGCACCGTTTTGGTGCTACCTTTGGTGTACTATTTATTCCTTGTCAATTTTGCTTAAAGTTTTTAAACAACACTTTTAACTAAGTGTTTAATGTTAAAGTACGAAATATGTTTATATATGAGCCTCTGCTGACTTGGAGACAAGTACTTGGCCCCCGTTCCTGTCCATCATTAAGTGTACTGAGGCTTTACGTTTTTAAACAAGACTTTTAACTACTAGTTTAATGTAAAACTACAAAATATGTTTATATATATACATGATAACTTAACAAAACCTTAGTTTTTACATTGAAGGTAATTTGGGAACTTTTAATTGAGCTTAAAACATTTAAATGTTGCTAATTAAAGGTAGCACCGTTTTGGTGCTACCTTTGGTGTACTATTTCTTCCTTGTCAAATTTTGCTTAAAGTTTTTAAACAACACTTTTAACTACGGGTTTAATGTTAAAGTACAAAACAACACTTTTAACTACAGGTTTAATGTTAAAGTACAAAATATGTTTACATATGAAATTGGTGTCTCAATTCCCACATGTAGACTAAATTTAATGTAAATACACAATAAAACAATAAGATAATTGAATTAATATATTTTATGTAAAGGTGGCATCAAAATAATGCTACCTTAATGTAACTATAAATATAATACCCCCATCGCAGCAGACCTGCTTACTCAGCAAGTTTCCAATGGAATTTTGGTATATTTTCTATTTTCTCATAAAATCCATGGGGGTTTAAAGTATGTAGGTTTGCCGCCATATGGGTTTCATTGATAAATATAAGTTAAACCCTACCTAGTGAATGTACATACCAAATTTTATCAGGTTATGGTGTTTTTTAATTTTTCCATAAAACCCATAGAGGTGAGTATGTAGGTTTGCCGCCATATGCATTTTATAAGCAGATATAAGTTAAACGCTTTCTAATTAATGTACATACCAAGTTTATCAAGATATTTCAATAAATAAGCAAGATAGAAGGTTTTGTTCATTTCCCATAAGAATAACATGTAAAACATAGTGTTTGGATTTTCTGAATAACCATTTAAGTTAGGTAAAAATTCAAAATACTAAATTGTTCGTTGTTTTAAGCTCTTTTGAATGGTTTTAGTTAAAAGTCATGAATTTAAAAAAAAATTGAGGTTCAAAAAATGCCAAAAACCCAATTTTAACCCTTTAGAAACCCTATAAACCTCGTTCCCATAATCCGATCATTATGTTTCACAAATTCAATTAAGTAGATACTGGCTTACACCCCTGTACTAAATTTCATCAAAATCAGAGGTTCCATTCAAAAGTTATCGTGTTTATGGACACATACATATATATATGAAATTGAACAAACGGTGTTTTTGGCTTTTAGAGATCTCAAAATGAAAAAGTATCATGGTCCCGGGCTTAGGTCTTATCATGAATAACACCGTAATAGCGTATTCCCTATTGGTAAATTAGTTAAAAGTTCATGTGTTTTATATTTTTATTATATTACGAGGTGGCCCGTGCGCAAATTGCGCGTTTTATGATTCTGTATGAGTGAATCTCACCTACAGTACGTAAATGTTGATTATGAAGTGACGGAGATCTATTTTTGTTTACTATCCGGCTTTTAAAATTCATCTGAAGGTAATCAGCTGTTAAATTACAATTCACATTAAAGAACTTGCAATAAAAGTTGGTCAACATTTAAAGTGCCCTCTAGACATAAATCAAAGGCCAGGAGGGTCGAAGCCCGAAACAATATGACCTTTTTAATTACAATTCGTCACTGCGGTATATCCTAAGCTTTAAAATGACGCCTCAATCTTAAAAATCGGTTCAGCAGGTCGAGAGAAAAAGGGACGTAACAGACAAAACCCTTATAGAAATAAGAAGATAGATTTAAAAAATTAACAAGATTTATAATGAAAGGTTGAGCTGTATCTTGAAATAAATACAATATGTCAGAGTTCGAAAAACAACATGTCAGAGTTCTAAGCATTAAGGTTCAGAATGAATGGTTTTACCGTTATGTGTAGAATAAGGATGAATTCAATTTAGTTTAAATTAATAAAACCATACTATATTATAATTTCTATAAATATTTCAAGATAACACCGATATTTTGTTGCTACTTTTGTTTAATTTTGAAAAAAAGTATTAAGTTTTGAGCTTTTATTATTTTACATTAAAATTAAAATGACTGACTTGTTTCAGATTTTGTGTTTTTATACTTATTTGTGCTGTAAAGAGTCAGTGAAATAAATATTGAATAAATTAAATATATTTAATAATTAAATAATAAAATATAATTATAAATGTATGTAGCTATTTTATTAACTTAATGGTAGCTCTAATTTAGTGCTACCTAAATATAGATCTTAAAACCAGTATATAAAACATTTTTATGGTTCAAAATCGGTGTGTTAAAAAGTTAGTTTGAAGGAAAACATGTAAATTGTATTATTTAGGCAAATGTATAATTTTTTTTCCAAATATAAGGCTTTTCACATTATTTAAAGGTACCACTGATTCAGTGCTAACCACATTTGTATCTTAAAGATAAGTGTTTATTGCGATTGTTATTCATTATTTGTATAAGGGAATCAGGTTCGACATTTTTTTAAATATTAACCTATAATTATGAAGAAAAACTTATTGTTCTATAAACAAATTTTATGGTAACACTAATTTAATGCTATCTTTATTTTTTCTAGCTCCATTAATTAAAAAACTCATATTTTATACATACATTATATCGTTTTCATCTATTATTAGTAAAGCACGAGGTGTTTTTGTGACAACAATTATAAATTGTATGCATTTAAAATGCTTTTAAATTTGTTTAATTTAAATAAATGTTATTATTGTATATACCTATGAATGTATATTAAAAAAAAATAGATTAATTCATGTGGTTTACAAGACATTTGTTGTACACCTCTTAGCGTTACCCAGAAAACACCGCGAGGAGGTGGGTGTACGTCGTTTTCCACACATTCACACACACATTCACACACACACACACACACACACACACACACACACACACACACACACACACACACACACACACACACACACACACACACACACACACACACACACACACACACACACACACACACACATTCACACACATTCACACACATTCACACACACACACACACACACACACACGGTTTACGGGTCTTTTAGTCAACCGCGCCAGTGACCTTCATTCACACCAGACTTTTCAAATAAGTAGCTAAAGTTAATACCTTAACTTCTCAATCTAATAAGTCCCACATTCATACATACATTCATACAGTTTATTCATTAAGAATAATTTTTACAATATTTACAAAATTATGGGGGGTCAGTATGTTATTCAAAGAACATTCGTAATGCATACCATAAGTATTCATAACCTCCTTAGCTTTATTAAAGATATTTATACTGTTTGGTACAGGATATCTTGTAAAACTTGGTACAAAACCATCTTCCTTTGCTCTTTTCAGTGCTCTTTTATATCGTCTCCTCTCTGTACGAATGCACTTGTACTCCATTACTCCATACTTTTCATAGTATGTGTCCTTTTCCAATACACAAAAGATATGTTTTAAATCCATATCATCAGGTATAACAGCAACTTTAGGTATTTGATCAATTAACGTTTCAATTAGTTTTTGATTATTTGACAACGCTTTACGTAAGGAGTGAGTCAACTTAAGGTTTTCTCTTTTTAGTTTATACTCTCCATACTTGCGAATTGATGGTAGTATTTCTTCAAACACCCAATCTTGAAAGCGCTTAGCTAATTTCATCTTGGACGATAAAATTAAGGAATATAAACCTGGTTCATTGATGAATACGGTACTTTTTTGAAAGTTAGAGGGTAGCACTAAACTGTTTCCATCAATATCTTTACATAACTTTTTATATTTTTCCTTAACTAGATCATTTATTGCTTTTCGCGGTCTTTTATATTCTAGAATTTCTGATACATCATTAGCCTTAAACCATGGATTGTTTTCACGATCAAATAATACAGCTACAGGTTTACTATCAAACATGTAACACTGCAGTTCAGACATATTGAAGTCAAATGTAAGAAAATAGCATACACCTTTTAAATATCCGGAATAACCGAAGTTGTCAATAAGATGTTCACTTGGCAAAAGTTCGCCAAACAATGAAATGCATGGTTAACCCACCTGCTTATATACCCGACAAAGAGTGGTGGAAACCTTCTGCGCATGCGCAGTAGACAAGTGCTACTGCGCATACACAATTGTATGTTAAATTTAAACAATTTTTTTACGGATGTCAATAATAAGGGCACACTCAACAAACCACTTTCATAAATGATGAAGCGCAACTGGGCATGCAAAATGAAGGGATATACTGCACATTTAACAGTAATATGATACATTTTAAATTTGTTGACAATTTCCTGTAGATTTTTTAAAACTGATTTTTAATATATTTTACATTAATACCACATTCATTTTCATTTAATAAATTGAAATTAAAAAATTAGCTTTACATACATGTGCTAAAGATTATTATTTTTTATACCAAAATAAGACTTGCTTGACTACAACACATAACAAGTGTTCCAAACAATAATAAAATCAAATACAAAACTAATTATGTTAAACTTTACACATAAATAGAAATTCCTATATCATCATTAAAGTTAAAACTAAAAGTTTGTTAATAATTCATGTAGATAACAAACATGTTTGGTAGTTTGACCTTAACGTAATACTTAAATTTTTGTTTAAAAACCTAAAGCAAAATTTTACATGTAAAAAAAAATAGTACACCAAAGATAGCATCAAAACGGTGCTACCGGTTGCTACATTAAAAAGTAGCAACATTTAAATGGGTTAAGCTCAATTGGAGGTTTCCAAATTACCTTTAATGTTAAAACTAAGGTTTTGTTAAGTTATCATTTATATATAAACATATTTCATAGTTTTTACATTAAACCAGAAGTTAAAAGTGTTTTTTAAAAACCTACAGCCTCAGTACACTTAATTAGGGACAGGAACAAGACCAAATACCTGTCTCTGCGTCAGGCGTAGGCTCATATATAAACATATTTCATAGTTTTACATTAAACCAGTAGTTAAAAGTCTTGTTTAAAAACGTAAAGCCTAAATACACTTAATGATGGACAGGAACGGTGCCAAGTACTTGTCTCTCAGTCAGCAGAGGCTCATATGTAAACATATTTTGTACTTTAACATTAAACCTGTAGTTAAAAGTGTTGTTTTGTACTTTAACATTAAACCCGTAGTTAAAAGTGTTGTTTAAAAACTTTAAGCAAAATTTGACAAGGAAGAAATAGTACACCAAAGGTAGCACCAAAACGGTGCTACCTTTAATTAGCAACATTTAAATGTTTTAAGCTCAATTAAAAGTTCCCAAATTACCTTCAATGTAAAAACTAAGTATTTGTTAAGTTATCATGTATATATATATAAACATATTTTGTAGTTTTACATTAAACTAGTAGTTAAAAGTCTTGTTTAAAAACGTAAAGCCTCAGTACACTTAATGATGGACAGGAACGGGGGCCAAGTACTTGTCTCCAAGTCAGCAGAGGCTCATATATAAACATATTTCGTACTTTAACATTAAACACTTAGTTAAAAGTGTTGTTTAAAAACTTTAAGCAAAATTGACAAGGAATAAATAGTACACCAAAGGTAGCACCAAAACGGTGCTACCTTTAATTAGCAACATTTAAATAGGTTGAGCAACATTTAAATAGGTTAAGCCCAATTGGAAGTTTCCAAATTACCTTTAATGTTAAAAACTAAGGTTTTGTTAAGTTATCATGTATATAAACATATTTTGTAGTTTTACATTAAACCAGTAGTTAAAAGTCTTGTTTAAAAACATAAAGCCTAAGTACACTTAATGATGGAGAGTAACGGGGCCAAGTACTTGTCTCTGAGTGAGCAATTAGAAGTTTCCAAATACGGTTTAATGTTAAAACTAAGGTTTGGTTAAGAATTCATATATATATATATATATATATATATATATATATAAACATATTTCATAGTTTTACATTAAACCGGTAGTTAAAAGTGATGTTTAAAAACCTAAAGCAAAATTGGATATGTAAAAATAGTACACCAAAGGTAGCACCAAAACGGTGCTACCTTTAATTCGCAACATTTAAATGGTTTAAGCTCAATTAGAAGTTTCCAAATTACCTTTAATATTAAAACTAAGGTTTTGTTAAGATTTCATGTATATAAACATATTTCGTAGTTTTACATTAAACCAGTAGTTAAAAGTGTTGTTTAAAACCTAAAGTCTCAGTACACTTAATAATGGGTAGAAACGGGGCCAAGTACCTGTCTCTACGTCAAGCAGAGGCCCATATATTTTGTGACATGTAAAAATAGTACACCAAAGGTAGCACCGAAACGGTGCTACCTTAAAGTAGCAACATTTAAATGGGTTAAGCTCAATTAGAAGTTTTCTAATGACCATTAATGTTAAAACAATAGTGAACTTTCTGTTCGCACCATGTGCTTTTTTTTTAACCTTAAAAGTAATTCTAACCTTTAATTCCTAAACACCTTAGCAACTAGAGAAAAAAAAGATGAACCAAACTCGCTTCATAGGTACCTCAGTGGCAGACTGGTAGCAGTAGTTAAAAGTGTTGTTTAAAAGCCTAAAGCAAAAATTGGACATGTGAAATAGTACACCATAGGTAGCACCAAAACGGTGCTACCTAAAAGTAGCAACATTTAAATGGCTTATCTCAATTAGAAGTTTCCTAATAACATTTAATGTTAAAACTAAGGTTTTGTTAATAATTCATATATATAAACATATTTTATAGTTTTACATTAAACCGGTAATTAAAAGTGTTGTTTAAAAAACATAAAGCAAAATTGGACATGTAGAAAATAGTACATGAAAGGTAGCACCAAAACGGTGCTACCTTTAAGTAGCAACATTTAAATGGGTTAAGTTAAATTAGAAGTTTGAAGACACAAATTTGTGGTAACAATTTACCACTACTATTTTAACTTGTACTGGGAGTAACAATTTCACACTACTGGCTGGGCACCTACATTTAAATGGGTTAATTTAAATTAGAAGTTTGAATACACAAATTTGTGATAACAATTTACCACTACTATTTTAACTTGTACTGGGAGTAACAATTTCACACTACTGGCTTGGCACCTACATTTAAATGGGTAAAGTTAAATTAGAAGTTTGAATACACAAATTTGTGGTAACAATTTACCACTACTATTTTAACTTGTACTGGGAGTAACAATTTCACACTACTAGCTTGGCACCTACATTTAAATGGGTTAAGTTAAATTAGAAGTTTGAAGACACAAATTTGTGTTTGTGGTAACAATTTACCACTACTATTTTAACTTGTACTGGGAGTAACAATTTCACACTACTGGCTTGGCACCTACATTTAAATGGGTAAAGTTAAATTAGAAGTTTGAATACACAAATTTGTGGTAACAATTTACCACTACTATTTTAACTTGTACTGGGAGTAACAATTTCACACTACTAGCTTGGCACCTACATTTAAATGGGTTAAGTTAAATTAGAAGTTTGAAGACACAAATTTGTGTTTGTGGTAACAATTTACCACTACCATTTTAACTTGTACTGGGAGTAACAATTTCACACTACTGGCTTGGCACCTACATTTAAATGGGTTAAGTTACATTAGAAGTTTAAAGACACAAATTTGTGTTTGTGGTAACAATTTACCACTACTATTTTAACTTGTACTGGAAGTAACAATTTCACACTACTAGCTTGGCACCTCCCCCCCCCCGGGTGCAGTTTTCGTCCGGAGCAAAAAATTTTTGGTCAAGGTCAAAAAATTTTCGAAAAAAAAATTTTTTGGGGGGGGGCGCAGTTTTCGTCCGGAGCAAAAAATTTTTGGTCAAGGTCAAAAAATTTTCGAAAAAAAAAATTTTTTGGGGGGGGGGCGCAGTTTTCGTCCGGAGCAAAAAATTTTTGGTCAAGGTCAAAAAATTTTTCAAAAAAAAAATTTCGGGGGGGCAGTTTTCGTCCGGAGGAAAAATATTTTTGGTCAAGGTCAAAAAATTTTTAAAAACATTCGGGGGGGGCTTCACCTACCCTTAGGACTTTAACTCTTGGATACCTGCTACCCTTACTCATGTGTGAACATAAAATAAAATTTGGTTGAACCACAGTTTGGACAGCCAACACTTAGCCGCATCTCGCTCTAAGTCCTGAGCAGTCCCAGAACTCAGGCAAAAATCCGCCTAAGTCATGACTGACCTACATAACATGTGGAACAAAAATATTTTATTTTATTCACACATGAATATGGGTCAAGGTCGTTCAAGAATTAAAAAAGAAATCCCCCCGATGCCTAAGACCGCCGGCGGCCAGAGGCATCGGGGGGATCTCAACATTTAAGGGGAGGTGATTAAATAAAAAATTATTTATTTAATTTTGAGTTTCCTTAAGGGAAACATGCTACAATAATTTGGAAAAGGCCATGCTAACCATGACCGAGGATCCCGTCTTAACCCGTAGGTACTGACTTTTGCCTAGCACACCGGTCAGTGTCAGGATCCGACGCCTCGTGCTAAAGGATGCCAACCACCCATCTAGAGTGATGAGGTCCAGTAGCGCCCCTGACCGAAAGAGGCCTAAGGGTGGATCCCCAGGGGCCTACCCCCGGGCTCGTTAGGCGCCATGCTATTGTTGGTAACAAATAATTCTTGAGGTTCTAAACCTCGAAAAATTTTTATTTTACAGAGACTGTAAAGTCTCAAAAAGCCTAACACTTTAACTGCCAATTTACGGAGGAGTACCTCCAAGATACGAATTTAGAAAAATTTCAACTTGGGGACAACCTGTGAAGATTAGTACAAAATAATATTTTTCAACACACAACACTTAGACTAAATAAATCCAACACCAAGACCTAGCAGAAGCAGCAAGCGCAAAATAAAATATTTCTTAAAACTACACATGCCATGCCTTAGACTAAAAGAATTCCCAATATAATGCGGCGCCAACATTACATTGCGAATCCTGTAGGGCAGAGCTTCAACCACTCAGCTGAAATGTTTGAAAGCAACTGCGAAGAAGCTAAGCCTCAGAGAATCGAAGCTGGGCCGGTCAGGAGTGGTGGAACCGGACCTGGTTACGTAAACAGCCAGACCTCGACACGTACTTGTTTGCGGCATTGGACAATCTCCAAGAGCCACACCTGAATACATTACTAACCGGATCTCATTATACAACACGTGTCAAGGTATGGCAACGCCTCGGGCTATGCCACCTCCTCCTCCCCCGGGGGGGGGGGCTCACTTCTCATCCGGAGCCGAGGGGGGGGGGAGGGGGAGGGGTCTTGGGACTTAGAATATTTTCAGTCCAAGTCAGGTGTACTATAGAATAATATTTTAGCTTGCCGGATTCAGCACAGCCGGCAGAGACGGTTACATAATGTTTATATAACAGACTGGTTTCTTTGCCAACTGGTCGAATGTAGCTGAACAGAAGGTAAGTCAGTTTATTGCAAGCCAACAAACACGCCACACCTCGCCACCGCGAGACTTTTCTGTGAGTAAATTTTTATTTTTCCTTCTTAATAAACTTAGCAAAACAGAACCTAGCCTGTTTTGCACAAAATTAATTTTTGTTACACTGCTACACTTACGTTTACTTAACAAATTATTTTCCACTCCTTATTTAATATTTTATTCCTTACTTGTTAAGACTTAGAAACTGAAATGCTGGAAGACTGTTTCATACAAAATTAATTTTTATTTAGCTATACAGGTGTCTTAATATTTTCCTACACTTGTATTTTGCAGGTGTGGCTAAATATTTTTCGCTCACAATTTAATTTTATTCCACACAAGTAGATTTTGAACTTTACTACAAAACTCATCCATGCCCATCTCCTACAAAATTATTTTTCATTTGGCTCTACCTCTTTTAGTCTTACATTAAATATTTCTTGGAGTTAAATTTTACACAAGTCTCTCGGTTAATTTTTCTGCACAGTACGTGTTACTCCTTGGACAGTTCCCGGCAAACTGTTTCTACACTTGACAACAACAGTCCACATTACCCCCTCCACTACTCATTCCCCCACTACAGCCCTGTTCCCCCCACTACTTCCAGCTAAGGTCCAACACTTGACTGAGTGTTTCAGTTATATCCAAACCTTACTGTGAGACACATCTATGGCTGAAACTTTGCGAGAAAAATTATTAAGAGTAAAATTTTTGCTGGCCAAGCAAAATAATTCTGTTAAGGTGTCCAAGACTTCCACTTTAACAAAAATGAAACGTTGCTTCAAAAATAATCCAAAATTTTACTCAAGGGACACAAATATCACTATGGATGATAAAATGTTTCAGAAACTTTTAGACGAGCTAACTTTTGCAAGTAAGGTTACGTTGGTGACTCCAATTCCCGACCAAGTTCCAACATCACCTGAGAAAGAATAAAAAATAAATATTTCTCAGGAAATATTTCCAATCCGAGTTACGGAGGTCCGGTAAAGGACCGGCTGGGACGAGTTGTTTGTAAAAAAATAAATTTTTCTTCCTTCTGACCACTTTACCCCCACCATCTCCTTATCCCCACCACTGAGCCGGGTACCTGGGATACCGTCTGTGTACAAGTCAGTACGTCTTCGGACGCGGTGCTGTTCGGATCGCGTGTCGTTTGTCGCAATGTCGGGTGTTTGAAAAAATTATTCTTCGGCTCTCAGTCTCTCGGTGGGTAAGTAAAATATAAAAATTATTTCTTTTTCAAGTGGGGCTGCTGGGACGGGTCAATGACCCCTGACGGATATATTAGGTCTAGAGTCTGATCGCTAGGGAATAAAAAAAAATATTTTTTTTGCACTTTTGTGATTCCTCGATAAGTTTCAATTTCTCACCATATTTTGAGGAATCGCAAAAGTGCAAAAAAAATTTTTTTTGTATTCTTGCGTGACCTTGACCTAATTAACGTCAGTGACGTCATCATGATGACGTCAGCGATAATGACGTCACCATGACGTCATTTATGTGACGTCATGTGACGTCATATGACGTCATTAGTGACGTCATTGATGACGTCATCACTGCTGACGTCATCGTGATGACGTCACGTCCCAGCAGCCCTACTTTTACACTACTTTTGATGTTGAAAAAAATAATTTTTTTGGAAACTCGCTGAGTACATAGGTATACTGTAGCTCTATATCAAACCAAGAAGGATCCATTGTCACACGATGGCTAGAAATGGCGAGAACAAACAGTAAACACGGACTGCTGGCGACTCGGGACTGGCGGCGACTAGCTGCAACTGCCGCTCGTTTGAACCGCCTCGAATGTCTCCAGGTACTGCTAGACCGCCGCGACACTGGCGGCAACCGGCGGCAACCGGCGGCACCGCGGCGGCGTAGCAGTCCCTGGCGGCGGCCGGCGGCAGCTGGCGGTCGCCGCCGGTCGCCGCTGCCGCCGACCGCTCGTGTGAACCGGCTCATTTGACTCAAATGGTCCGCTACGTCGCGCCTGCGGTGCCGCTGCGGTGTCGCGGCGGCAGAAACCGCTCGTGTGAACCTAGCCTAAGTCACATATTAAGCTAGGTCGAGGTGACCGCTCATGTTTGTGCGTGTTATGTCGTTGCCCGGTATCGAACCGGGGACCTCTGGCTTGTGAGGCCAGAGCTCTATACCACTGAGCTGCCGCTCCCGTACCTATACTTTAGGCTACTGTACATCAATAACAACCACACTTTTAGCATTGTTAGTGCTTAATTTATGTAAGTTGCAGTGTCTGGTTTTATTTTATTTCTAAGTGTTTTTCTCTTGATAGATCATTGTTGTATTCAATTAATATATATATATATATATATATATATATATATATATATATATATATATATATATATATATATATATATATACCTATTCGTATTCTACATGAAATTCCTCGTCATTTGAGTACCCACATGACACATTAAAAAAGTTCATCTTATATTGCTTTTACGACACTTTTCCGCATTTACCGCCTTATTAATAATAGGATCATACTTAATAATTGTTACATATTCGTGATCATCAGGCCATCATCCCAATTATTTTAACACCCACTCAATGTATTTCAGAATAAAAAAAGTCATTTCAGGTTTTCTATTTTACGGGGGGTTTCGAGCTTTCCCGTGGGAAAACCCATCATTTTCAGAATAAGTGTGAAATTTTCAACTTTTTGAAATTTTTTCCACTTTCCGATGGCCATGGCTAAACTCAATAATTACCGTAAGGGTGGACATCTGAACTCTGATCTTCAGCTTTAAGCACCGTCCACGCGGGTAGCGATTCCTCATTGCTACCCCCCGTGTGGAGTAGGCCTATTCGAATATCCTTGCTACATAGCCGCCTATAATACAAATAGCCACCTGTCCTGAAGGTGGCTATGCTTGCTACTATACTGTATACTTAACTGTGTTGATCAAAGATTCAAAGAGGTGAAAAATGACTAAAAATCAGCTGTTTCAAGTAAGAGGAAAAGTAGATATAAAAACATAAACAAAAACACTATTTCTTCTCCACTTTATGGAAAAAATTTTCATACTATTCACAGATTAAACTCTGTTATTTAATTGATTTTTCAAATTTTTATTTAAAGTTTTCATTGACATATTTTGTCTCTGTGACAACATTTTTTATTACATGTAACAAGCTCGGAATGCCGCTCAGCAACGCCGAGTCCTCGGTTCCCCAGCGGTGGGTTGTGTGTGCGTTGTGCAGTTCGGCCTTGGCGTACATCGGCTTGAAGGACGATTGTTTTTTCTCGCTTGTTGAAATAGTGAATTTAATGAACAAGAAAAATACAACGTTTACAGAAGGCTGTCCTTATATGGGCGAAACTTCGTTATCCGTCTCCACCGTTATTATCGATGTGGAAATTTCGATATTGCGATTGAAATTGTGCGATGAAAACAATCGAATCAACAACGATACTGAGATAAGAAATGTATCAAAATAATAATCTAACCTAACAGTGTAACTGTAAACCTCCGTCACTTTTATTGACAGCGATGTTTATAACAACAAAATCAATGGTGTTTGGAAACATTTAAAACGCATATTCCCTATATACAATAGCAAAAAAAAACAAAAAAAAACAAAAAAAAAAAAAAAACCTTTCTGATTTGTATTTGGCAGCATTTGTGTGTTGTATGGTGTGACGCCATTTTAGATCTATTACGAAGTCTGCTTCTTCTTACACTTTAGATGCAGCAACAAAATAGACTTGGTTAGTTTATTTTGTGTTGTTCTTTGGTTACAGGTTAAGGCCCGTTTACACTGGAGTTGTCAACCAAAAGTCATCAACAATTTTAGTCGACAACCTGAGTTGACAACAAAATAAATTAAAGTTGTTGACCAAATAAATGCACGTTTACACCAGATTGACAAAAAAAATTTGTGTATTGAATTATTTTATACTACACTGGTTGTCAACCAAATTTTGGTCGTCAACCTAAATTTGGTCATCAATCTAATGAGTTGTTGTTGCGTTTACATTGAGATATAAAAAATGGTTGACAACTTTTGGTCGACAACTGCAGTGTAAACGCGCCTTTACATTAGTTATAATTTTTACTTTTTTGTTGTTGTTATTTTCAGTTACTTGTTTGAATATATTTGTTTTATTGTCAAAAGGTCTGTTTAATTATATTAGAACGAAACTAAATCAGGTGATAAAATCGTAAGCATATCGTGTAATTGTATCATCGATATAATAGCAATTTAAATCTCAATATCGAAATTTCCACATCGATAATAACGGTGGAGACGGATAACGAAGTTTCGCCCCCGAAACTATAGCTTTATCTAAATACTCATTCAAAGCTGGCAAGTTATTGGCGATGGTGTCAGCCGGGGTGTTGTCAGACATCGGATACTCCAAGAATATTCTCGTCGCAGGAATGTTCATAGAGGCTGCGGGTAGTCTGGTGCTTCCAACGTTTGTCAAAGTAGGAATGTCAGTGTATGTAATAGAGAGACTTTTTGAAGGAATTGCTGAAGCATTAATTTATCCAAGTATTTTCAGCCTTATAAGTCGATGGTCTCCATTCCAAGAACGCAACATTTTCACTGCATTCATAATAATAGGATTATTTTATGGGCATCCTCTAGGAGGAGTATTCTTTAAATTAATCTACAAGGAATTTGAATCTTGGAGATTAGGCCAGTACACCACTGGAACAATCGGAATGATATGGATTGTTTTGGGGTTTATTTTTGTATATCACAAGCCAGATGATAGCCCATTCATGACTCACAGAGAATTCCGCATGATAACCTACAGTCATCTTCCTGTAAGAGAGATTTCATGCAGACTACTGAGAATACCTTGGTGGAAGATCATTTCCTCGCGATCTTTTTTCTGCCTCGTTTTAGCGTTTTGTTCCTTGTTTTTTTGGGTAATCTTGAACATTGACATTGCAATCTTCCAGTATCAACACAAGGTATTGCACCTTCCAGGAACATTTGGTTACATGCCGTCATTTGTAGTCGTCCCTTTAGTGCCGTCTTCATTGATTGGTGGTTTCTTCAGTGATTGGATGATCAGACACAATGTTATCTCCAGGCCAGTTTTAAAGCGGACATTTGTTTTTCTCAGTGTACTCTTCTCATCACTGTTCGTCGTGGTTGCTTCTTTTGTAGGCTGCAACGTGTTATTGTTCTGGATCCTCATTGTCACTGCAATCTACATCTTTGGTCTGACTCTTTCTTTGATATTTTCCGCTCCGATCGACTTCAGCCCGAAATATGCAGGTCTGCTAGTGGCGATCATGATGAATGCTAGAACTATTTGCTCCATATTTTATTCAGAGATAACACAAAGTCTAGACGAATGGATTCCTAATCGTCTCAGTCCGGCCCATTGGCGAATCAAGTTCATTATTTGTGCCTTACTTGCCACTGCATTGTCAATTCCCTTCTTATTCTTCTGGTCAGAGGAAGAAGAACAACATCCTAGACGCATCAATATATTTACTCGTCTTGCTCAGCAGATCCTACCAAGAACCAATGAGTCGAATCAACGCCAATCTTAAAATATATACAGGAAATTTTGAACGAGATAACAAATCACTCATTAACCTCAAGTGTATAGTAAAAACAAGTAATAAAACATATTTAGTAAACTTATAATGTTTTGTTTGATTTTGTTTACATGAGAGACTTTCTAATGAGCTCCATTGAAGAATTACATAGAACTATATGATCTAAAATCAAGTATAAGCTACATACCTCTTAGTATAATTATTTAACCTACAGTAAAACAGCTTGTGAATTTAAATGTCATGTGGGTAGAGAACAAAATTCATTAAAATCATAAGTTAATGGCATAGTTGCCAGCATTAATAATTCAGTTTTACAGTATTTTATATTATCAATGTATAGTATAGATTAATATAATGCACGGTTTAGATTTATAAAGCTTTTGCTTATTAATTTTAACAATTTACTTACTACATATTGTTTATTTTTTTTATCATAAATTGAGGACTTTTGTCCCTTTTTTATACAGTCTTGAAAACATAATTATAATTGATTCTTGGAATAACTGTTTAAAACAGTTTACAATTGTTTTTGGTAACGCCATTGACTACAATAATGTAAATAGACTTCTCATCCAATGTATTTTGTTTGATACTGAAATTTGAAATTCCGTGTACGCCGCACCAGAGGCGTTGTAATCGATGTTGTAATTATTCAGCTGGATTCATAGTGCTGCAACGACATTTTATAACAACATAAACATAACCCTCAGGAACAAATTTTTTTATTTACAGTATTTATTTAACTTTAAAATCTGTTCTAAACTAAGTTGAACAATAAGTAAATATAATAATAATAATAAAATTTATTCCTCTGACAATATTTAACATTGTATGGGAATGTACATAGTTTAGGGAATTTACGCAAGTCCTTTACTTTGTTTCACATTTTAAACATTTCATTGCCAAATTTTATTTCACTAAGTCTTTTCAATTATTTTTCCATAGTATTCCTCAATTCTTCTTTCTTCTATCTCTTCTTCCTTCTTTTATTAAATATCAAGCGAGAAAGAGTAATTAACATTGAAACCTGAATTAGCTGCTAACCAAAAAGTTAATAACAATTTACATTCAAATTGCAAATCTAAAAGGCAAGTCCAAAATTGATGATCCTTTTAGCCTGTAAACTGTACCTGTATTGTCGAGATTAACGCCAGATAATGGGTGGCCCTCTTATACTATATAATTTTTTCACAAAATCTCGAGATTTCTTATTTTATACCGTAGCTACGTTCAGGTCTTCATGTAAGGTTCTCTTGGGGACGTACCAAGGTGCGTTAGCGATCTTAAGTAACAATTTTGATAGATATCTTTGATTTATTTCAATGTTGGAGACACTCGCAGAACCCCAAACCTGCATACCATAAGTCCAGATTGGTTTTAAAATTGTTTTATACAGTATTAATTTATTTTACATACTAACTTTTGATTTTGAACCTAGGACCCAATTCATTCGATTAGTTTTCAAATGAAGTTGTCGTCTATTATATCAAATCTGGGGTTTCCAAGATAATTTTTTGTCTATATGAATGCATAAATATTTAACTTCTGAAACTTCAGAAAGTTGTGTGTTATTTATCGTTACTGGAGGGCAAGAATTCAGATTTAAAGTAAAGGTTATGTGAACTGATTTATTTTAATTAAATTTTAATCTCCATGTCTGAAAACAATCTGTGATGTATCTAAACTTCGCTGTAAGTTATTAGAAGCTTGAGCTGGGCCTTAATGAACGGACAATGGTGCAGTGTCGTCTGCAAAAGTAGCAATTTCAGTAGAAGCACTTTCTGGGAGGTCGGTATTGTAGAGTAGCCTATGTACTAGAAAGGTCCTAGCACACTGCCCCGAGGAACTCCAGACCCTATAGGATGCAGATGAGTAAGGATTTATTGATGTTTAATTTGAAATGTCCTGCCCGTGAGGTAAGACTTTAAAATGGCGAATATGGAATGGGATAAAAACATTTTAATTTGATATAGTAAGCCAGGATGCCACACTTTATTGAATGCACGGCTTGCGTCTAGAAATGCGGTTGAACTTATACACGGTGATTCAGACCACCCGTCCACTATTTATAGCAGGAAAACGGTTTGAGATAAAATCATGAAATAAAGTTTTTTCCCACTAAATCGTATATGGGCTTTCCAATAAAAATATTTTCATCAATGCCAGTATACAGGGTGTTCCAAAACTGGAGGTCACGGGTTCGAATCTCAAAATTTTCTTAGATAAACATGCAGATATTTTTACATAATTTTAAACGTATTAGTCAAAGGGTCATTTTTGTGAAAACAGAATGAATTTATCCTTTTCCGTTTCAAAATGGCGGCCATTTTTGTGCGAAAAATCAATATTTACGGAATACCCTGCAGTTCTTGTATTATTTGCCATAAATGACTTCTGATGAAAAATACTTATTTGAAATGAGCTAAGCTTTGCAATGATATGTCACAAAACCACATTTATTAAAAAACTAAAATTTCCAAAATTTAATAATTTTGAAAATTTTAACTTAAACAAAACTCAAAAATTCCAAATGTAAACATATGTTATATTGTATATCATCTTAAAGCTCTCGTTGAACTGAGCAACTTTGTAATTTACACTATCATCGTATATCTTGTGGTTTTGTAGTAATAACGTAAAAATGCATTTTTCCCATATAACTTGCATGTTAAATTAATGTTAATGGCAACAATCAAAGATGGACTTCCATACTAAAAAGTCCTGAACAATTAACATGCAAATCATATGGAAAAATGATATTTTTACGTTATTACTACAAAACCACAAGAGATACAATAATAGTGTAAATTACAAAGTTGCTCAGTTCAACGAGAGCTTTAAGATGATATACAATATGACATATGTTTACATTTGGAATTTTTGAGTTTTGTTTAAGTTAAAATTTTCAAAATTACTAAATTTTGGAAATTTTAGTTTTTTAATAAATGTGGTCTTGTGACATATCATTGCAAAGCTTAGCTCATTTCAAATAAGTATTTTTAATCAGGAGTCATCTATGGCAAATAATACAAGAACTACAGGGTATCCCGTAAATATTGATTTTTCGCGCAAAAATGGCCGCCATTTTGAAACGGAAAAAGATAAATTCATTCTGTTTTCACAAAAATGCTCCTTTGAATAATACGTTTAAAATTATGTAAAAAAAATCTGCATGTTTATCTAAGAAAATTTTGAGATTCGAACCCGTGACCTCCAGTTTTGGAACACCCTGTATACTGGCATTGATGAAAATATTTTTATTGGAAAGCCCATATGTGATTTAGTGGGAAAAAACTTTATTTCATGATTTTATCTCAAACCGTTTTCCTGCTATAAATAGTGGACGGGTGGTCTGAATGTATACCAGTTATAAAAACTAGAGATCGCCTCCTGATCGAAATTCGATCAAAATTTCAGTTGATCTGGACCCAAGAAGCTAAAAACATTTTAGAACTAAAACATCTGTTTCCTCCTGATTTTCTAGCAGTTGTTTTTACAACAGCTGTCTAATGATTCATTTAATTCTCCTTTCTTCATAAGATTAACATTGGAACTTTGAAAGCCAGTGGGGCGTAGCCCTGTAGGCCGATGTGAATTAGAATATGATTCTGCTCATCTACAGGACTATACCTTTCTAACGGTATGCGCGCATTTATCCTACGATGCCCACGAGCTGAGAAAAAAGGAGGAAATGAAACATGCTTGCGTATTAATATATAGATGTTCCATCCTTGATTGAGAAGAGTGGTATTAATGATTTGCTTATCATATGTCGTACTTATATGTCCTCCACTGAAGATCGCAACACCGTATAGTGTTCTCAAACATGCCTATGCTATGAGAAGTCTATTCATTTTATAGGCCTAGTATGATGCATGAAAATAGTCCGATGGAAATTTTAACAGCTGTGTCCTACTTCATCCCCTCTCGCTCTGCAATGTTGTCATTTGTGGTTATAGTCCAGGCTCTGAACAGGTTGAGCATGCACTAAAAGTCTAACAAAATTTGACTTTGGATTATTGTTGAGGACATTTATAGTAGAGATGTAAAAAACCGATGTTGCCACATTTCCAGAATGGGCACAACACGGGGGACGCCCTCCTGAGGAAGTCGTAAAGGAAATTGTATTGGCCTATGTCATGTTGTATATCATTTTAAATGTAGATTCGAATGCGACAAACCCGATCTTTAAAGGTCGAATATAACACGAGTTATGACGTTTTGAAATTTCGGCAAAATCCTTTTTATGCAAAGTTTGACTGCCTGCCATTTCTGACTCGAGCGTTTATTTAAGGTCGGCTTTGCGGCATTGCTTTCTGTTAAACATGATTCTAAAGCTCACGTTAAATATTTCACAAAAGATTTCATGGGTTGTCCCAAATCGGGCTGAAAATCATCATGTAATCATAATATTTCGGACAGCAATTGAAGACGGCAAATGAAAACTTAAAATAAAACATTTGACTTAATTTTCAGGATCTTTATAAAGAGGAGATAGATATAATTAAAATAGATTTGAAAACAATGTTGCCAACTCGACCTCAAATGGATGTCTGAGCCAGAAATGGCAGGTAGTCAAATTTTGCATGAAAGGATTTTACAGAAATTTCAAAACGCAATAACTCGCGTTATATTCGACCTTTAGAGAGATCGGGTTTGTGGCATTTGAATCTACATTCAAAAACCTTTAAAATGATATACAACATGACATAGGCCAATACAGTTCCCTCTACGACTTCCTCTAGGGGGCGTCCCCCGTGTTGTGCCCACTCTGGAAATGTGGCAACATCGATTTTTTACATCTACTAAGTGTTCCCAACAATAATCAAAAGTCAAATTTCCTTAGACTTTTATGCATGCTCAACCTGTTCAGAGCCTGGACTATTATGTTTACCATGTATAATATGGAGAAAATGTGTTTCAGAATAAATTTGGCAGCAATGTTTCGACTCTCATCGGACTATTTTCGTGAATATTGTCCAACTACTAACATTGACCATATAGTCAATGGTAACACAAAATCAGTTGTTTTATTTAGAAGTCAAATCTCTACGTCAATAAGTAACCGATTAGAAAAAAAAACTTAACAAATTTGAAACTGATCAAAAAATAGGTGTGATGTATAATGACTTATAACTTTTACACAAGAGTGAAAAATACAAGTAATTATCAAGTGAGCTTTAGCCAATCGAATATTAAATAGGACTAGAGATCGCCTCCTGATCGAAATTCGATCAATATTTCAGTTGATCTCAACCCAATAAGTTTAAAAACATTTTATAACTGAAACATCTGTTCTCACTGTTTTTCTAGCAGTTAGTTGTTTTTACAACAGCTGTCTATCAGTCAATTAATTATCCATCCTCCATAAGATTAACATTGGAACTTTAAAGCTTGTGGGGCGTAGCCCTGGAGTCCAGTGAGAATTAGAATTGGATTCTGCTCATCTACAGGACTATACCTTTCTAACGGTATGCACGGATTTCTCCTACGATGCACACAAGCTGAGAAAAAAAGGAGGAAATGAAACATGCTTGCGTATTAATATATGGATAACGAATAAAACGCTCTTTATTCCACCACTGTTTCTATCTATCTGCCACTTGTTCTCCAAAACGGATCAATTCCTAATAATTGTCTATTTGGGTATAATATTTTCAAATAAGACATCAAGGGGTTTATCATGATAGTAATAACTAAAAACGAAATCAATAGCAGCCCTCAGCAAGGAAGATTTTTTTATTAAATATGACTTAAAGAAACTTTTACCTAACCAAAGTAATTTAAACAGAATCAAAACTTAGAGTCGACGAATTTAAAAAAGGAGAGATGTTCAAGTTCTTGGTTTGATTGATTTCCTTAAACATGCGAGTATATAATCCAACACAATCTCCTGCCTCGAAACTCTTAGATTGCCGGCATAAGTTTAGACATGTTTCAATCAAAACTTTGACAACCTCACTAGTCGCTTGGAACTCACACATCTCTCAACTAATCCCATGGCTCGAAACTCTGCGATACACATTTGATTCTGCTCCAGTTACAACTTGAAGTTGTATTTATATATTTCTTATGAACGTTTTTGCAGACAAGTAATACTTAATGTGAAATCCCTTACGCATCGGTATGAATAAAATATGTCAGTGACGATAAATTATAATTGTATACTTTAAGGGCGAATTGGAACTCATTCGATGGTAATGACAAGTTTAAAGGCTTGGAATTTACAAAAACTGTAACAATATACATTCTGCTGATATTTAAAATAATACTTTATATTTACAAATTAACTATAGTATCTAATTGAAGACAAGGATAACTTTGGGTATATATCTTAAATTGATTAAATTGACCTAAAGCTATTGGAATACCAAACAATATTTTAAGAAGAAAAGATTTTATTCAACAGTTTGAAAAAGCAAATTATTTTCATTTCCTCTAATTTTCCCCCCCATTTTCCGATAAAAAATTAAAATAACTTGCTTTTTTAAATCTGTTGAATAAAATCTCCTCTTCTTAAAATATTGTTTGGTATTCCAATAGCTTTAGGTAATTTAACAACATACAGGTTAAAAGTGTAATATTTTTGAAACTATCTAACCGCAATGTTGATTGTGACCTGATGGCGGAGTGGTGTTTCAGACATCAAGCGCCCAACCTCTCCAACCACTCCGCCAACCATCTCGGTATAAACCTCGCGCCAACTTTGTACGACGGCTGATCGCCGAGCCGCCGAGCCAGTTACAAACTTGGCTTTGTCGCCGACTTGTTGCCAACTTGAATTAACTGTCGCGGTCCTTGTCGACTTGACGACTAGTTCACTACCGGACACAAAACAAATAATAGCGAAACTTTTGGGATAAAGAAGAAATAGAATTATTTAAAATACCGTAACTCATTTTACGCAAGTTTTGTATGATCTTTTTACTTTTTGAAAAAAAAAATAAATAAAAAATAAAAATCCTCTGCGAAAGTAAAATTTGAATATTAAGTAAATAATTTCAATCAATAATTTAAATTTTACAAATTAATACTTTATGGATGCTAAAAATCTAACAATACGTCAAAAACTTCATACTGTACTTCCAGGTCGTTAATACTACAAAAGATTAAAAACAGATTATAACTTTTACTTGTGCAAAACTCTCTACTATTATCAACATTTGTATCTGGTGTAAAACTAGAAAGGTGTAAAAAATTCAATTGCTATTGAACAGTGTATCTCAGTAGTCTCTGGCCTCGAAAGCCAGTCTCCGTTGGTATCCTTTTTTATGGTATGTTTTTGTGTGTTTATCGTTTTAAGTTAATTATGTTAAGTTTTATTTAATGTTACTTAAGTTTTATTATGTCTAATGACGTAATCCATCCGACAAGTTCGATCATCGATTAAAGCATTAAGTACTACTAGTAAGTATTATAAGATCAATAATGACAACTTTACAGACACAAACGTGAGCGAGCATCTGGCTTGCTGTATGACGTAAGCCTAAGGCCGTTTAATCAGCCAGATACTCTAATTTTTTTAGTAATTAGTGTAAAGATCATTAAATCTGCTTAGAAAGATTTTCTTTTATTCGTTTACTATAGGTCTTACTAAGAATCTAGGAATATTTCCGAATAAAAATTCCTCAACCTCTTTTCAATTGGGAAAGCGAATTACACAGCTCGTTGAATTCATCAATAAATTAAGATCGATTGAAACTTTCCCAGCCTTTAAACCTTTGCAGCGCTCTAAAAGGAATTCTTCGAATGATTATTTATGAGCTGTAAAGCGCGGACTTGATAAAAAGGAAATTTAATGATGGCGGCACGGAGGCTCCCTAATAGGATTTTCCCTCCACGTTCACCCAATACTTTAGTTGAATTTTACATCCCCCGTGGAATATGAATACCGGTCAAGAGGCGAGCCGAACTTGATTGAATGTTAGTCTGTAGGTTGCTCGTGGATTTTCCTATATTTTCACACAAATATCTGTTAGGAAATCAGATTAAAATGATGTTTAAATTACAAAGCTATTTAGTGAAAGAAAAACATTAAAAGTATGCAATAAGTGACAAATGTAATTGTTTTTTAATATTTACTTACTAACTCAGTACAGTTTACAATTGTAATGTTTCATTCGCCACATACATTATTTTATCACTTAGTTATTCATTGTGTGTTCAATATCATTGTTAAATTTAATTTGACGGTTATAATTAATGAAGAGAAAATGGCAGTTTAACACTAAAATACCCCCGTAGCAGCAGACTTGCGTACTCAGCAATTTTCCAAAGGATCTTGAGATTTTGTATGTTTCCCATAAACACCATAGGAATGAGTACTGTATGTATGTTTGCTGCCATGGGATGGTATTAGAAAATGTTAGTTTTGTTAGCAAAACGTAATATTTAGGTAAAATAAATGTAACATGGTATCAATATTCGGCCCTCTTTAATTTCCCCCATAAACTCCATGGGGGTGGAGTATGTAGGTTTGCCGCCATATGGGTGTTGTAAGCAAATATCAGTTAAACACTACCTATTGAATGTACATACCAAATTTTATAAAGTTATTCCAATAAATAAGCGAGATACAGGGTTTTGTTAATTTCCCTTAAGATTAACATTGGAAACCTATTTTTAACTTTTCTCCGTAACCTGTTCAGCCAACTTAAAAATTCCAAACACTAAATTGTTTGTTTTTTAAGCTCTTTAAATGGTTTTAGTTATATTGTTGAATTTCAAAAATTAATTAACAAAAATGCCAAAAACCCATTTTTGACCCCTTTGAAACCCCATTAAACCCCGTTCCCGTAACCCGATCATGCTGGTTCGTGAACTCATTAAAATAGACCTGGTCTTACACCTTCATACCAAATTTCATCAAAATCTGAGGCCCCCCCGTCAAATGTTATCAGTACCACTATTTCCAAAACCTAAAAAGATCAAACAAAATTTGCGTAAAATTAGTTACGTACGGTATATGATTCCATTTATTTTTTTCCCCAAAAGTGGTTATCTCACAGTATAGTATAAGATGTTATAAAACAATTTAGATATTATATAACAAAGGTGATTTATACATTAAATTTATAATATAGTAAATATCCAGTTAATCTTGCTATTATTTGTTTTGCGTCCGGTTGTGAACTAGTCGTCAAGTCGACAAGGACCGCGACAGTTAATTCAAGTTGGCAACAAGTCGGCGACAAAGCCAAGTTTGTAACTGGCTCGGCGGCTTGGCGATCAGCCGTCGTACAAAGTTGGCGCTAGGTTTATACCGAGATGGTTGGCGGAGTGGTTGGAGTGGTTGGGCGCTTGATGTCTGAAACACCACTCCGCCATCACTACGTCACAATCAACATTTCGGTAAGATGGACCCAAATGTCACACTTTTAACCTGTGTGTTGTAAAATTACCTAAAGCTATTGGAATACCACACAATATTTTAAGAAGAGAAGATTTTATTCAACAGTTTGAAAAAGCAAGTTCATTTAATTTGCTTTAATAATAGTTTGTAAGTTGTTTCATGTTTGAACTAAAACAATTATGCAATCATTGAATTAAATTCATTTGAGCAACGATTTACAAACTCAATCATCTTAAAGTACGACAACCATAAACCGTTTTGTTTGCGTTTGAATAATTACACCAAAAATTGGATCTCAGTAAGCAATCAAAGAGATTTTTGGAGAGTCCACTGTCGTTTTGACAAACATTAACACGGCATCACCATAAAAATAACAGTATTTGTTGATAGTATTGATAACTTAAGCAATAGTGTTTGAAGTCTTTATTTATTTTCTTAAAGCAAAATCCAGAGCTCTAAAACTTTATTTAAAAAAAAAATAAAAGGCTTTTACTTTAAGAGGATTGAATAAAATTTAAAATGGATACTTTTACAGTAGGAGAGATGGATTTCACCCGATAAAATTTCTAGTTCATTTGATTTATTTTGGTATAGAATAGAAATTTATAAACAATGTAATTTTATGAATTTTAAATTGAAAACTCACATCCAATAAATAAAATTTTATTGTGGTTTTTATATTTAATTTTAATGTAATTTATATATTTATATTTATAAATGTAATTTTATATTTAACTGACGAGGAGAAGACTCCACCTCTTGATCCCAAAATTTCCTAATATTAAATGAAGTCTTCTGCCAGAGGGTCAATTAATGTTAGATTTTGAAATCTTGCATCAATTCCAAAAGCATAATTTAGAAGTCTTTTGCCAGAGAGTGACTTTATGAAGCCTCATTTCAGTTATGAAGTCTTTGTCAGTAAAAAGTGCTATGTTAAATCACGCGTTAATGAAGTCGTGCTTCATTGAGAACAAAATAATTTGTTGGTGGAGTCTCGGCTGAGAATTATTTGTTGAGGTCTTGGTTTGAATTGAGGACTAATCGTCCAGAAGTTGTTGTCGAAGTCCATTCCAGAAGCATTAATTAGGGAAGTGGATCAGAATCAAGGAGTGAACTTCCAGAAGTGTTTCGTGTCACTTCCAGAGACATCACAAGTCTCAGATCAGAAGGAAGGCCTGAAGTTCCAGAAGTACTTGTTGCTAAAGTCGTCACCGTCGGTGATCCCCCATCGGGTGAGGCGGTCGTGATACTTGGGCGGCATCACCCTGTACTCCATGCGCCAGCCTCCCCGGTCCTCCTTGTGCTTCTTCCTCCATGCGCGGATGTCCTCCACCGCCGGCTTGACGATCCAAGGCATGAAAATGCCTATCACCCAGACGATGAGGAAGATCAGCTTATCATCTGGTGGTCAGAGACGTGATTTGTTAGACTATAATGACAGGCCCTTCAGGCATTGTGAAATTTATTTTATAAAATTCATTATAATTGTAAAAATGTAAAGAGTGAAAAAAATTGTATTTATAAAAGTTAACTGCAGGTTACAAACATAATATGGTATAAGATAAAACAAAATTTTTGCAAAAATGCAAATATTTAGGAGGTTTCAATATTTTTTGCAGTATAATAAATGGGTGGACTGGTGCTACTCAACTACACACAGACAATTTCACAACAATTAATTCTGTTGGGAATAAGCTAATCTCAATTGTTAAAATAGAAATCCTAAATGAAATTGTATAATTTTGTACGATATAAAAGGAGTTAATATAAATTAGAATTGGTCCTAAAAGATTAAAGTCCTATGAAAAAAGTCCGAAAAGGGTATACATTAAAAAATAAAATAAAAAACACACACATCAGTGTTAACTATGCTTAAATATTTTTCAATTAGTTTATATTTAAAACAAATTATTTTTCTAAGATAGCTTAATTTATTATTACTAATACATTAGATATAAATACATTAACTATTAAGTGTTATCTTAAGGATTTTATTGTTTTAATGTTTCTAAATTAATTCTTAAAATAATGATACGTGAAATATAGGCTGGAAACAATTTTTTATATGGATGTACCGTATTGTACCTTTTATATATTTGTAAAGGATTTTAACCTATACATACAACGCAAATTGTACCTACTTTTGATACTTTCTTTGAAATACCGACGTACTCTATAGTGCGTATTTTAAGGCGAGTATGACTAAAGGGTCAGTGTGATGGATCAGATGGAACAGTAGCTTTGTTACTGACAAATAACAGCTGGTTCAGTTGTCAGGATCATTAATTAATGCACATCTTATGAGAGCAAAGTCAATTAACAAAGAAAAAAGGTAACATTATACTAGTTTAACTATTTAAAATATTAAAATTATTTCCTTATAAATAAGTTATAAAAAGTATATTTAAAATAAATACTTGCCTTACCGTACGAAAAGGGGCGTGTAACTTTATTTGGATTCAACTGCATGTTTCCCATGTTAACTGTTAAACGTTGTCAGCCAATATTTAGAACTGACCCAATTAACATGGTTATATGATAACGTTTCTTTATCTGCCCTTATCTGGATTTTAATGTTTCACATTAGTTTACCTCAGAGTCTAAAAATAAACGATCAAAAAGTTAAAACATCGATATTTTAGTCCACAATTCACAGCAAAATCACAAAAAAAAAACTATTTAAAAAGTTGAAGAAACAAATTGATATACACGGAATTGAATCCTGTACAAACAAATTCTCTTTAGTCAGAAAAATATGTTATAAACAGATATGTAGCCATCACGAAAACTTTTCTGAAAATGATGGGATAAAATAAATTAATCAATAGGTATAACATAAGTAAATAAGTATAAATACTGGGAATGTATTGTCAAACCATCATAGGTTAACCCAAAGGTACACGATAGAGTAATATATACTGTCAAACATAATTTGAAATGTTTTAGGCTAATATATTATGTAGCTGTTACATGAAGTTTTAACAACTTACGTGATTGTGGTCGTATATGTTCCGGAAGTGAATTCGTTTTTAATATCCTTTAAGCAATGATAAGTTTTATGAAAGGAGAACATTTCAGTCTTTTATTCTCCCCATTCACTGTAAAACAATTTGTTAACTTCAACTAATTTCCGCCGCCAATACAACTCGCCGAATTGTTGTTATCATAATGATGAAGTTAAAATGATAAAACGGCGCACGATAACTCAGTATGTACGATCAATAAGATTCGTTTGAAAAAAAAAATGCTTTTGTTAATTTACATTGCAAAATCGAAGTCATGAACGTTTAAAAAGTACACAAAACATTCAAGATACGGCAAGAAGCAACGTTTATAAGTAGCATAGGCGTCATTTCAGCATTCTGATTGGGGGGGCAAGATTTTCATAAGGTCATACCCCCTCCCCCTTCCTACAAATACGCCAAACATCTTAAATTTCGCTAACAACTGTCGATAAAAACTAATTAAGTTTACATTGTGACACTAAGCTGTCCATAAACTGTGAACTTTTAATATTATCTCACAAACCCATGAAAACAATAACCCAATGCAAGTAAAATTTGATTATATTACGTGTAGAAGGTCATTATTCTCCGGAAACTGCCAGTGGTTACTGTGATGTAAAACATCTTAAGAGATTTAAGGAATTTAATTGGTTAATAGATGCTAAATCGTTGAAATAAAAATACAAAAAGAAAAACATCGTTTTTGTAACAAATTGCTAAATCGTTAAAATAAAAATACAAAAAGAAAAACACCGTTTTTGTAACAAATTAGTTATTTTTATTGAATATTACTTACAACTCAAAAATTTTACAGTCGGATACATAGACTAAAACTCCATAGGCATACATATGGTAAAACAGAACGTAATATCTTTATCAAAAATTATTTTTTGACAAAGCACCTTTGCAGTCTGCAGTCTAATGAACAAAAATAAAATTTAACTATTGTTGGTTAGTATCAGTACAGCCACGGTATACATTGCCGTACATTACTGTGTACCTAAATTGCTATTGAGGACAAGAAGAGTATAAAAAATAACGAAGTAATCAAAAAAAGATAAGTAATGATTTACAAAAACATCTATTCATATTTAATACATGATATGGGTTTTTGTACAAGGAACTCCTCCCGCAGTTTTCAAGAGATTTTAATGATTTTAGTTCCAGTGGATAGAGCTCGGCGTGAAGTTGTTTCTGAAGTAAATTGGTAAATCATTTATTTAAAAAGGGGGGACCTACAAGTCCTTAAAGTTCGGTTCATAATTTTCCTATTTCATTACCTATCAGTAAGGAAACTGATTGATTTTCAAGTAAACAAGTGTAAAGTATAAACATCGGACATCAGCGAAAGTACTATATATACTTTCTCACACAAAAGAGGTTATGTTTAACCAAGGCAAGGTCGCTCTACCTGAGCTCGAACTTTTAACTTTTAGAAAAAGTTAAGAGACAATCTCTTATTTAAATTGGTTAATTTTAAAACACGGTTCACGTAAACCTCTGAAGCCAAAACTCGCCTAGCGTTACGGCCGCGGCGATTCAGGCTCAGGTAGACCCCATGCGGAAGATATTTAGAACAAAGTTGTGGGCGTTTCATAAATTGTAGAATTAACACTGAGTGGTCTCAAATGAAAAGTTTTGGCCGAGGGACTATAGAAAAACAACGGAATGTCCAAAAAGCTATGAGGAAATTATAAATAACGTATAAATGTCCTCCAGAAGAAAATCATGGAGAACATCACCTTAACATCACATTGTCTGTTTCACTTTGTTTTTAAAACGATAACCATGACGCCAATGATTGAAGACTATCTTTGAATTAATTATAGCCTTCTAATTGATTGTTTAAATCGATGATACAACCTTTCTTGTCCAATGGTGTTTCTACAATAAATTAAGAAAAAGATTAAAACTTCGTGACACACAGATATACTCGTACATACAATCAACACAACTGTCTCATTCCCTTGACGTTGTTGTTGTCCAGCTTCCAGACCCGCGCATGCGCCTTTTGAATTAAACTGATACTGCTGTCTGCTGTCTGCCTCTAGGCTACGCCACCTCACACATTGGCGCTCTTTCTGTAGCGGGAACTCTAATGAACTATTGTTATAATGCTAGATGGGACTTCCTGCCAAAGATGACGATTGCAGAATGAGTCAATTTAAGAGTTTTACGTAAATAATTCAAAGTAGACATTTTGTTAAAGTCTGATTCAGAAGTTTATAGTTATATCAAAATATTTCACCATATTACATAACCTAACATTTTAATTTCAAATAAAAATAAAAATCACCGAAATTATTGGGGGGGGGGGGCAACTGCCCCCCCTTGCCCCCCCCTCCAAATGACGCCTATGATAAGTAGCGTTATGCTTGTTTAACTACTGTGTTGACTTACGATGTGCCAAAGTGCAATAGTAAACAAGGAAGCGGAAAGTTTGGTTCATATCCACTCGTACTTACAAGCTTAGAACCTTTTATTATCCCTACACCAGTCCAAATGGTCTGGTTGAAAAATCCCACAACGGTGAAATACATTTTTTACCATTACAATAAAGTAATAAGACTTGGTATATCAGTAATAGCCATAAATTTCTACTCTTTTAACCTGTTATCACTTTTTTATCCCTTAAGGTATAAAGGTTATACCCCTTAAGGGTAGTCTGCCCACGAGCAGTTAGACAAAATTCTTAAGTGCAGCATAGGTCGAATTTGGTATCAAATTAAAGATCTCAGCAGAGTACAATGCCGCAAACTAGACTTTAAATGGATGACCAAGACGGAAATTTCATTACTTTTTCTATGTAAAAAAACACATTCCACCGTTCCGGGACTTTTCAACAAAACTGTATTTTATCCCTAAAATTTTAGAACACAGCAATTTTTTTGTGTCAGGTTCAATTATTATTATTTTCTTTAAAATTTTGAAAATACAAAACTTATTTTTGACAACTATACTAGCGAATGTTAGGTAAAGATATTTACAAAGACTGGTACATAAAGCTACGCTTCGAGTTGCTCGAATGACTGTGCCAGAGATGACGCTATCTAATGTTATAGTTTACATAAATGGGAAATAAGGCTCTAGATCTAAAACTAATGCTTTTTGTAGTACTAGCGCGAAGCAGAAAACTTCTAGTATTACAACAAGATTGGCATCAATACTATCTAGCGTCAATTTGGTCTAGGAAAGTCAGATGATTTGCCGTGCTCCTTCATAACCGACACTTTCTTTCCAATAACAGTACAGAGTGTTCAAGTATATTATTAGATTATTACATACAATTTTTTCGTCATGGATTCGTCAAGGAATAACAATTAATGTTATCATACAGGGTTTAGATTTTTCAGGAGTTTCAGAGGTGTTGGTTTATTTCAACCTTGTGTTTTCTCCTTCTGACACTCCCGCATGATGCACAAGTTATGAACCATCCGTTGACGGCTGAGGTCTCATAAGCGTCAAGCTGTCAACCGCAACACCGCCGGCAAAGCCTTTGTTAGAAAAAGACAATCCGTTTTGCCTTTTGACAGCTGGTGTGAATGTGATGGAATTTACCTATAATAATATTTTGTTTCGTAATACAGAGCAAGCTTCAAAATAAAGTTTACAAATTCACAGCTTTAAAAAAAGAACGTAAATAAGATTTACTTTTTTTAATGACACTGTAATATTCTAGGGTGATACAGTATAGTTATGATTCTATCTTCAATCAGTCAGTATAAAAACTGAAAAGAATGTCAATGTCAATACTTTTTTATGCAGGATACGACTACAAAGATTGGTGGCAACTTATATTCATTAAAAGTAAATCCATTGCATTTATATTCTATGAAATACTGATATTATAGTTATACTGTATAAGGACCAATGGAATACACGAGACTAGCAATAATTAACGGTCAGTAGATTCCAAAAGACAACAAGTCTAGGAGAATTTAAACCAGTGTTCTCTTCACTTATTTTCCTGGTTCAGTAAATCAGAAGATGCCTCGCTTGAATAAACAACTGGGCTCAATCGGCTTAGTTCATTTTAAGTAGCCCCTAATTTATTTTTAGAAGAAAACTTCCGTAAATATTGAGGTATTTAAATAATTTCATTTTAAATGGGTTTAAATAAAAAGATTCACAGTTGTTTGCTATGAAAACTTCTTCACGCGTCTCCAGTTCATTAATTCAACTACATGTTAATTAACCCTCTTCTTTGGAAATTATCAAAACTTCAAGTTCGGAAAGTTTGGAAAATGTCAAGATTTTATTCGAGAATGAAAATTCAACTTTTGTTCAATTTGTTCTTAATATCAAGTAGAATAAAGGTCCCTAAGATAAAACTATATGAATATCTACAAACAATATTATTTGATAGATGAAAACTATGACTATTAAATTATAAGACATTCCTTAAACCTATAGCCTGGGTGTTATTATTCTGATCTATAAGAATTCAAGTAACGTTAAAATCGTTGGTAGATAAGCTTGAAATACTAATAGGACAGAAGCTCTCAATAATTTTAGAGTAAATTCTTACTGACGGATCAATTAGGGTTAAGAACTCGCCGAAGTTGAGCCAACTTCTTGGCTTTACCCAACTTTGTTCTCTTCATTACAAACAGAAACTTTGTGATATTTTTTAAGATTTGTATTGTTTAAAAGCCGAAAGAAGTTTCATAAAATTCGAAAGGTTGGAAACGGAGATTTATTATAATGTTTTTAATATAGTAATGAAAGAATAAAAATGGGTTACAAGGTTGTATGGAATTTGGATACTACATATTCTGGTGTTCATAAACAGTACTTATTAATGCGTTTATATTAAAACTTAAAGTAAGATAAAAAAATTCACATAAAAATTTAACAAACAGTGAGTTACCTTACTGTGTTTCCTGCATGTAAAGCTAGTCAAATAAAAGTTGCTTTGAAGCAATGGAAATTCATAAAAATATTTACATTTCAAATGAACATTTTTCACAGACCCTCACGCGAAGTTCTAATGATTTAAACATATGAGTCTATTAAACTGCTTGAATTTACATCTACGATGTAAACGTGATACATCTACGATGTTTGATGTATTTTTCAACACTTTAAATAAAACTGGATGGGTAGCGGAGAGGTTAAAGAGCTCGCCTTTGAATCTGAAGATTGCCGGTTCGATCCTGAGAAAAGTTAGTGGTTTTTTGATAGTTCGATACTGGGCCCAGCTGCCTTTGGTCATTGAGCTATTAATTAATGATCCTGACAAATGAAACAGCTGATATTTGTCAGTAACAAAGCTACACTTCATCTGATCCATCACAATAATTTTACTCACCTTGAAATACGAACCACAGAGTTCGTCGGTGTTTCAAATAAAGTATCTCTCTTAAAAGACGATAAAAAAACCACGGGAAAAAGGATTCAACACATTTATTGATTATTTATAGTAAAAAATATTGTAATCAAGGTCTAACAAACTCGTTTTTAACATTTGAAATCGGGAGTGATTTATGTTGATACTTTAAAATCAATGTTTAGGCTGGTTTTGGTTGATGGGAGATATTTACGGTTTTCATGGGTTCAATTGTCCGTCCATATAGTTCTCAGAAATTATGTCAAAAAGGTTTTTAGTGACATGCAGACAATTTATGATATGCTATTTTAATCGTATAAATCAGACAATAGTTATCGGTTATATTTCACATCAAAATGCCGACTGGAATCATACATTTTATGAGAGATAAATTATAAATAAGCAATATTTTAGTACAAAAATAAGGGTTACCATTCCAAACAAGAAAGTACTAGTAAATGATCTCAAGATTTCCATCGAAGTTTTGCTGCGTTGAAAACGTGATTGGTTCAAAACGTTTAATTAAACGCTACTTGTTTACTACAACCTTAATCTATGAATAGTTTAATTTTTAATAAGTGAAATACGTAAATGAAAAATAGTAAAACAATCTGTTAGTGTGCAAAGTAAAAATAATCGTATGGCTTTTAGTGGAGAGAGATCAGCAATTAACTGATAGTTCTCCTCGCCTGAAATGCCTGCACTTTTTTGTTTTCTATGCAGGTGGACCAACGGCTTAACGTGACTTCCGAACCACGAACCGTGTTAGGGAGCGGCCGAACGATCTTTTTGTCCCCGAGCCGGGATTTGAACCAGGGCCCGCTGGGTGGTAACCCAGAGCTCTACCACTGAGCTACGGCCACTGCCTGATGTGCAAAGTACTTAGATTTTAATAATAGTAAATAACAATAAACTAGTACTAAATAAACCGTAAACGATTCCTGTTAAATCACTTCTTGGTGACCGTAGTTTTGACGTTAAAAGGTCATTTTCAACCTGTTTCTGTTTATTAACCTGCTATTAATAGACGAATACGATTTTGTAGGCACAAACCATGAATAAATCCAATATTATCTCATCAGTTCCTGTCAAATATCTTTTACAATAAATCTTTGATACAATTTAAAAATTTCACCCTGCGTTGAAAATAAATTGAAAATTATAGTAGTTTTTAAACATTTTTATTTGAATATGCTATCTATCAAACAATGAAGTAATATTGCTTTTGAACCTTTAAATGATAATTTCCTCGCCATACGTAATCTAATTTTAACTTTTATAGCCAAATCTTGTTCGCGACCATTTACATAGTTACAATGGTACATCGATCCACTCACAGACATAATATTAAAGTTTATTTAACTTTTCAGCTTAAAATACAATGTTGCAATAAAAAATATAAAGCTTTTGTTTTGAGTTTTCATCTACTGAATCTTTCACCTTTACAATTTTCTGTAGCAACATAATTTTATGAACTTTTCTGTTTAGATCAATGGCTCTTGCTATACATTAGACACATTCTTTAGACACCAACTCACTGTGTGGTGCTTATATGTGGATACGACTGAAATGTGAGGTTGTGATGAATCGAATTCAATGTTGCCTTGTTAATGCCGAAGACCTTAAAACAATTTACAATATAACACAGGTTGATAGCGTTTCCCCCATATTATCCTATATTAATCTTTTTGTCTTGGAGATTTGTCATTGACATAGACCATGATATCATTTTACACGTCTTTGGATTTCTAGCATTATTTCAGAAAAAACGTCTTAGAAAGGTCTAATATCAAAAGTTATTGCATTTGTAATATTCAGAATGCATATTTAATGCAATACTTGATCCCCTGCCATTTCTGGCTCAGTTATCATTTTAAAGTCGAGTATTGTATTCTACTAAGAAAACCTTAAATTTGATGAATATCACACCATAGTTTAAAGACTTCCTCAACAGGCCGTTTAGTACATTTGAAAAATTTATGAAGTATAACTCAATGTGAGAATAAATATGAAATTCAAAAATATGTTTCATCAAATTATAGCCCAAAAGTCAGGAGTTATTAAGTATAATCCAGACTTTTGCTCAACCCTGTGTTGTGCAGTACGTAATAATGACATCAAAACAAGGACCTGGTCCCTAGCCAGCGCTGCTTGTAGCTGGTACCTCACGTGACATTGACATAGAACATTGACACCAACAACTATGCTATATCCGAGGCAATGAAAGAGGTTCGGTTTTGTTCTGGCGTGATGATACATCAAAATATACGGATTATTTTTCAATTTCATACTGTTGAGGTATGAGACTGAATAACTACATTAGTCTTTTACCACCAGAAGTAGACTATAAATTGCCCACATGTATCATAGTTCAGTTTTTACACCCTCTTCGTTTCATTTATTGCATTAGTTGGTTTAAATACAAAAAATCAACAAAAAGTAACAACAATTTTTCATCATAACATTGTTAGCATTTTAAATATGAAAAAATAGCGTAAATTTTTAACAAATAGTTATTAAAACTTAGAATAAATACAATATTACGTCTTTACAATTTCATAACCCTACAGTTTTTATCTTGAAAAGGTAATACACGAACATTTTTTAGTATGAGAATAAAGTTAACTGAAATAACTTATTGTAAAAGACTCGAGCCATCTAAAGTTGCCTTTGAAAAACTTATATATATTAGATCCTTGAGGAAAGCAATGCTTAACGAACTGAAAAGTACCAAAGACAACGGAATCTGAAAAGGTAAAAAACACCATTATTTGCTTCAATGAGTTTTTTGGTTCGGTAAATATAGAAAGATGTCTATGTTGCACAAACTACTGTGTTTTAATTGGCTCAGTTTAAAAGAGTTTCAACTTTCTTTTTAAGAACTACTTTAAATATTAACTAATGTTCACGTTAACCATTATAGAAATAAAAATAAAAATTCAACCTATTTATAGTTAGAAAAGTTATTTATAATTAATTCACTTTTTAAGAATCCCTTTACAAGTTTTTGCGTTTTACACTTATTTTAATATATGTAATATAATATTTTATAGAAAATGAACAAGGATAACTGGCTTTAACTAAATTAACCATTATAGGAACATTTAAATGAAGAGTGCATAGGCATCTACAAAATTATTTATGAACTAAAAAGTTAAAAACATTTTTAACAATCAACTAATTGAAAACAATTTGCAATTAGCTGCATAAAAAGAACTACTGTATAACTAGTCGAATCTATAATAATTGCGAGGACTAAAAGTTTAGTTTAAATTCGTACTACCTAGTGAATAAAAATATCTCATGCTACAAAGCGAGGAGTGGGTCTATTGAGTAGAATTTGTCTAAATTTCGGATTTAAGGGTATTTTATCCCAAAAGTTTGTTTAGAAACAGCCTCACCCCAAAAAAACCCGTTTTCAGTATGAAGAGAAATTTTAATTTTCAAACTTTTAAAATTGGTTTCATGTGTTTGTTAACGTGATAGAAACGAACGTGGATTCAATTTTGCTAACGTAATAGAAACGAAAAGTAAACAAAAATAAAAGATCACTACTTTTGAGCATTGACAATGTATACAGAACCAAATAAGTAGGGACATCCAATGTTAAAAAATGTTTGTTTTGGCCTCGAAAACTAGAGAAAAATGAAGCATTAATGCTATGATTATTTCTCCTAATTGCCACGGGAAGCGCTCCTTTCTACCTTCAAAGTGAGCATTTATTCGTCTGCAAAAAACCTAAAAAATAACAAACTTTTGCAAAATTACACAAGTTTTCATTCTCCAAACATCATAATTCTTAAATGCAAATTACATCTTGGTTACGGTGCTCTCTGTGTTTTGTGGGCGGCATTCTCCCTTCCCCATAAGGAAGGAATCTAAAATGAATAAAGAGATTTATTTACTTATTTTAGATTCCTTGCCCATAAGGATGCCCCTACTTACTTGGTTCTATATACACTGGTTCTGTATACATTGGCATTGGTCTTTTAAACAGCTGTTAACTGTGAAAATGTATAATTTCTTGTTGGAGTAAACTAAGTGATACTATGACCTCGAGAATTGAAACTAATGAGGAGGCTAGATCAACCCTGCACTTAAAATTAAATAGACATTGATAGATATTACTTTATCCAGCTATACCAATGATCGGTGTACATAGTTTTTACGATTCAATTATAATTTTCAGTGGAATTACGAGTACTTCCCGGCCGACCAATTAAAGTTAAGAACTCGCCCAAGTTGAACCAACTTCCTGCCTTTATCCAACTTTGTTCTCTTCATTTCACAGAGAAACTTTGTAATATTAATTGAATTGGAGTAGATTTGAAAGATAAAGGGATATTAGTTTAGTGGTTTGTTATAAAGGTTTACTGGAATTTTAATTAATTTATATTGATGTGAGATTTAAAGATAAAACAATTAGCAATGAATTATAACTGTAGTTTATATTTATAGTTAATGTTTATATAAAATTAAAATTTTAATGGTGTTGATAGTTGTAAATATTAATGTAACTTAGTAAAATTTTTAACTAGTATTTATATCAGAATGTAATATTTTAAATAATATCAAATGGTCTTTAAATTTGCCGAAAAGCAATAAACATTCACGGCAAGATTTACATTGCAAATGGACATTTTTCCTCGACTCACATGGGAAGTGCTAATGTTTTAAACATACGAGTAAATGTAGCATTTAGAATATTCATCATCCTTTAAGGACCACTGAATTGAAACAAAAATTACTAATAAGGTTACAAAAGACCTATTTTAGCTGTATTTTGTTGTTAAAAATTATCTACTACAAAGCAAGAACTGTTTTTACAGTCAAACATTTTTAGCCAAAAGGAATCGATTAAAGCTAGTCCTATGACTCGAAAAAATCTGGTTTCTGTCCTACAAACTGAAGATCGAGACTAAATCGAGAACTTAAATCGAATAAGAGTAAATAAATCGTTTTCGGCTGAGATACGAACGATTTTTTTCATTTCATGAATGTAACTAATAACATAATAAATAATACTCGTAACATGAATGTAATAACACGAACAACATAACATTAATAACATTTAACTAATAATATGAATGTAAAGATGGAATCTTATGATTATAATTTCTGGACAAGTCTGGGAGATAAGCCATTAGATGTAGTTATTTCCTTACAAAAACATACATTCTAGATTATGGTAATCAATAAACTTAAATTGGATGGTTTGAAAAATTGTTGATAAAAGCTAAAGATAAACTACCAAACAAGTTAAGCAGTGAAGATTTACAAAACCCGGCTTGTTTAATAAACAAATAGAGCAAAGGCTGATGTGAACATATGCTCCCCCCCCGTGGGAATTTTCGACATATACATTTTTGTGTTTGTATTGACATGTACTTTATGGTTTTAGGTGTTTGCCACTTAAAAATTACAGCATATCCCGAAAAATACGAAAAAACCATGAAAAATATAAAATCTACTATCATCATTAAAATGATTCAGTTTCAAAAATCTTTTGACCGAAAATACTAACAGTTTTCTTGGCCAATTTTATTAATTAATGGGTCGTTATAAAGCTCTCTACTTAAATATTTCCAAATAATTATGATTTTTTTTAGATTTATGGTGAAAAAGTGAAATAACTAGTTTTATATACAGTGTGGTTGAAAAGTCCCGGAAAGGTGAAATATATTTTTTACCAATATAGATAAAGTTACAAGACTTGGTATATCAATAATGGCCATAAATGTCTACTCTTTTAAGGCATTAACACTTTTTTACCCTTTAAGGGGGATGGCCCATGAGGAGTCAGACAAAATTCTTAAATAGCAGCATAAGTCATGTTTGGTATCAAATTAAAGGTCCCAATTAGTAGAGTACAATGCCGCAAACCCGACGTTAAAAGGTTGGGTCTAAAGAAAGTTATTGCATTTTAAAGTTTTACCCATATATTTTAATGAAAACTTTGTTTGCCTGCCATTTCCGTTCCGATCATCCTTTTGAAGTCTAGTTTGCGGCATTGTACTCTGCTATGTGAGACCTTTAATTTGATACCAAACTCGACCTATGCTGCTGATTAAAAATTTTGTCTGACTCCTCGTAGGCCGTCTTTTCTTGGTTTTCTGGAATATGCTGTGATTTAAAAAAGGCAAACAACCGAATTCTTAATCTAGTAGGCAATACCAACAAAAAAAAGTATAAGTCATAAATTCCCACGGGGGGGGGAGGGTTTCATATTGTCGGCCCATGGTCTAAAAGTATAGCGGATCAACAACGAACTTTGAGAAATTTCTCATTAATTTTTTCACAACAGTTAGCTAAGTTACCTAATCTTAAAACATTGTTAATTGTATTTTCAAAGCTTAAGATTTGTTGAAAATTTAATTTGCTTATACCGGCTCCCTACAACAATATTTAATTCTTAAAAATATTGAGCTTTCTTCAGTTTAAATATAATAAGACTTTCTTAAAAAATATTAAGTGTTTTCAATTGATTTTATTTTTATTTTGGGGGTATCGACACCAGTGGCATTATTTTAACGTTTTGACGGGGAACCCTAGTGGAAATATCACTAGAAGATCACTAGACAATCCAAGTGATATCATTAAACTTCTAATGATATCTAATGATATCACTCAGTTTTTAGTGATGTCATTAGATGACTTAGTGATATCATTCAGAGTTTTAGTGAGGTAACTAGACACCTTCATTGATATCACTAAACATGAATTGAAATCACTAGACTTTTTAATGATATCACTCAGAGGTTCAGTGATGTAACTAAAGCCTTCATTGATATCACTAAACATGAGTGAATATCATTAGACATTATTAAAATCACTGAATATGAAGTGATGATGGATGATTAATTCTTACTTAAATTATATAATTTATTAAATAATTGACTGAATAATTACCGATTACTGCTCTGATGATTGAAATTATGCCATTGCAACCTATGGTTTATTTCTTTATTATTACTTGAGTTTCATACATATAGTTATTGATTGCTAATTATTATAGAGTCTCATTTTAAAATAATGGTCATTAAATTATATTTTTGAAGAAAAAAACTGCCCAGAACTGCCTATTATATTGGACACTTCTGGTCCAATACTGGCCGATTCTGGCCAAGAACTGGTCAGTACTTTGGCCAGTTATATAGGATAGACCAAACCAGTTTTGGGCCAGTACTGGACCATTGTATGGACCTATGGTCCAGTATATTTAAAACTGTACAGACAAATTCTTTGTTCGCAGTGAAATAATTAAGATGGTACAAAAAAGGTTCAACTAAAAATATTTTAAAATTATATTTTGCTATTTACAGTGTTTATTATATTATAAAATATCAAACTTACATTCATAAAAGTAAAACTATGGATCGTTCTTACTGTTTACAGATTTGTTCAGTAAGTTTCGCCTAGAAAAGATAATTTGCGCATAATAACTATTATTTAGAAAAGATAATAAGTATAATAAATATTTTCATCCTTAACACTAAATTTGTTTGGTATTCCTTCAACTGGATCAACATGGTCTATATAGGCAGATCAGTTGCACTGTGGACAAAATATTCCTTGTTGTCATTAGTGTATATAATAGTAAAAGTTTTTAAATACATATTTTTTATCTGTTCATTGGGAGTCCTCCGGTAGTATCCCAGTCAGTGATACAATGTGAACATCACGTTTATTTCACGTGGGAAAAAAATAAAATGTAAAAGTGAAAAATGATACCGGTAACTAACGTTTTTTCCCATGAAAATAACATTAAAATGTGAAGTAAAAAAATGTTTTTTTTCACCTAATATTTTACTTTTTTCATAAAGGTTTTATATTTATCCATAATAGAAATTAATTAGTGCTAATTAGGCTTCACAAACTGCACTTTTAATGTCTTATTTTGTTTGTAAATTACGTCAACAAACACATTTGGTAGGTAGTAAATATTTTTTATTGACAAAAGCTAGAAATATGATCTTAAAATATATTAGTTAAAATATTTTCTTGCTGTAATTTTCTTCTATGTAAAAAATCATATTTTACTGTGTAACGTTCTCTTTTTAAAAATCTAAAGTTGTCCCTATTTTTAAAACTGTGGTTATAAAGTTTTACATTTAATTTTTATTGTGCCAGATATTTTAAGGAGAATGAAAATGATTAATTCTTGATTTTAATTTAGTAACTTTATGAAATAAAAAGTTGAAGAGGTACCATAAAGATAAAAAAAAGGTTTTATGCTATATTTCCAAGCCAGGTTTAAGTTATGAAGTTCAAACTAAATCCATTTCCCGCTTCTCGTTTGAGAGGCCAACGAGAGAGTTCCAGGCAATGGCGCTAGGGGCGCTGAGTTTGTTGTCGTCTTGTCGTTCGTTATAACCAAGTTTAAAAAATGTCGCTACTTTCTGTCAGTTACAGAGTTTACGTATTTATTTTCCAAAATTTTAATCTTTAATATTATACTTTAAACATAAGTTATTTTGGTTTATTTGTTAAGTTATTTGTTAAGTTTTTACGTGAGATGCCTATTTGTTGAACTTGGGTTACACAAATAATTGATGTGACCGTTACTGAGCAGTCTTCATTTTCAAAGGTAAGATAAGTTATTAAAACTGACTTCAACCCATTAATAATTTAGTACACGAGTGTATAGATTAAGTTACTATTTAGTTAGTTTATCCTATGCTCAGTTTATTAAGCAGATTATTGTTCAATGTGCAAAATTTTAGACTAGCCCTTCCTAACCTAAACAAGTTAGTAAGTTTATTACACAACAATTCGGACCTTCACTTAGTAATGAATGACGTTAATAATACGCCTAATGTTTCATTAAGTGTAAGAAAAATCAACTAATATACCCCCACTAATACTTTATTGAGGCTAAAGTTTGTTATCAGACTCCATTGCTAAATTAGGCCCATTGATGTTTACAATTTTGTATTTTACCCGTAGGCCAAGGCCTATATCAAAGTTTAAACCTTTCCAATGTGTTCATTCAAAAGTTCAAATAGGCCTACATTTAAACTGTGTTTTCAAGGACCTCAGACTTTAGGAAAGGTTATGTGGTTCGGTTTGGTTTTAATCTTATTTGTTAAGCCGCGTCCACAAAGGCCGTACATAGCCTATTTGCTGTACAGTACTCAGCCAAACTTTGTCCATTTGTATTTATATAGGATCAAAGTGTCTGTAAGAAATGTATGTAATAACCCCTAAATAGGAATGTTGGACTAACGTACGCTAATTGCCTAGGCCTATTAGTTTTTACTGTCCCGTAACAAAAACCAGTTCGTGATGTGGACTTAAACCTATATCATGCAATTGCGGTTTGGTCATTGACACACATTGATGCAAGTTAATGGTTAAAAATAAAACGAGACCTATCACTAATCATGTGAATATTAGTAGTCTGACGAAGGACAAAGAAGTGGAATAGGCCTACAGTAAACTTCCTCTAATCCGACATGTCTGAGACTTGACACATGCCGGATTACAAAATATTCCGGATTATAGGATGAATATCAAATAAATTTGAATTAAAAAAAAAAAAAAAACAAAAATGTGTAGGAATTTTATTCTATTAACAGCTTTACTGCCTACATTTTAAAAACATTGAAAATATACTGTAATAAAAAATATCGTATATCGTATATGATTAAGAAACTAAAATGAGAGTTATACAATGTCACTTGATGTCGGATGAATACGACTTGTCTCCCCCTCGGACTAAGTATAACTGGACCGCGCATTCAATGGGCGAAAATCGTGGACGTCTCAGGACCATTGGGTGGCAAAAAGCAGCGGATCCGAGCGACGGAAACCAAAACAGCGCTTCAATAAACCTGCATTTTTACCTACTAAACCATTACATAAATACGTTAACTTTATATTAAAATTTTCTGCTTGAAATGGTGATTCTTACAGTATTTAATAGATTAAAGAAAAGGTTTTTTAAATAATAATAGCACATAGTTTAATCAAACTTACTTTTAATTCAATTCAGTGATGACATGAAAAAAGTAAGATGCAGGAAAGTTTTTTATTTTTTGGCCAAATAAAAACTGTCAGCGGGAGTATTGTAGCTAATATTCTGAATTTTATTTTTTATCTCAAGCTTTTCTTCGTGAGACCAGCAGATGTCGTTGTACAAATTATTTTATAGAGCGTTTGAGGATTTCGTGGAAGCGCGCGCGAGTATCTTGCATCTCTTTGTTATGATATGAGCTGATATCACGGTACAGTTTTTTACAACAGGAAGTAACATATTTCAGAATGCTACAAATTGGTGTTTGAAGAGATTAATGCGTGGTAGAATAAAAGACTTTAAACACTCATGTACTGTTTATTTACAATCCCTGTTAAACATTACTACTGTAAATAAAATTAACTCGTTTAGTTTTTGTTTCGTTCCTGTAGATACATTCGCTGGATGGGGCAGATACTTTCTTAGCCAAATCATAGAGACGAATTTTCAAAACATTAAACTTATCATCATAATTAATTTTATACAATGAGGGTCAACCCCACATTCCTCGACTGATGGATGTTTAAAAAAAACCTTGTCCCCAGTTAATTGCAAGTAAGCAATGCTATCTTGTTTACAAAATTCATAAATATTTGCGTTTAGTTACAATTGTTAACAATTGAGTCTAAAGCTTTGACAATGAGCAATACATCTTAACTTACTTTTAAGAGTACCCACATTTACAAAGTCAACGTACGCTACCTTTCATATTTACTATAATCTATTAACAAAATTACATTTAAACAATATTGACATGACAATTTTGATTGCAATTTCCTAGCAATAAATTTATATATGTAATATAAAACATGTTCTTTAAAATATATTAAAAATATTACTATGTTGTTTAGAACTAAAATTATATAAAAGCTCACCCGAAAAATGACAGGTCTTTGTTCTGTCCGTCAGCTCGGTTAGTGCAATTAAATGAACAAGATTTTACCATAGCTAAAAAACTATTAGCCATAACTAAAAACTGGTCATTAACAGCAACTACATCCTCTCTTCACTGTCTCCTAAACACTGACAGATTTTTTATATTTTTTTAACAGACGATAGGATTTATTTATAGCATTTTTATGTGTCTGTTGAGGTTTGCGCTCTTGCGTCGAGATCGCGGGTATCCAAGAATCAGCGCTCGCGCCGAATCCACTGAAATAAAATATTATCTGTAGCGGAAACGGATAATGTTAGAAAATATTACTTGAGATAAAAAAAATTATTTAGAATGTCGTCTACAACTTCTTCGCGGACACTTTTTACCTGACCCAAAAATAAAAAACTTTCTCGCTTATTACTTTTGTCATGTCACTAATTGAGATGAACTAAAAAGAGTTTTAGTTTAACTAATAATAAAAATTAATAGCAGACCATTGAAAGTTTAAATACATACCATTAGATTCACAATTTCATGATGAACATTTTAATATAAATTTAACCTTTTTATTTTCATTCCGAATGGCCTAAATGTCAGGTTACATGAAGCGCTGTTTTATGTTCTTCGCTCGGGTCCCGCGACATCGAAGCCTTTTGCCACCCGTCGGGCTCCAGACTTCCACGTTTTTTAGTTCAGTTTTGCATTGCAGGGCTCGGTCCAGTTATACTTAGTCCGAGGTCTCCCCTCCACGCATTTCAAAGTACTTTGCATGGCACAGTATTGTTCCCTCGCGACTTTCGATCCCAAACAAACTTGAACAGTCATAATTTTTTTTATACCTAGCCTATCAATAAAAATTTTCTGAAAGTTGTGCTGGATTATCAAGCGCACTGGGTTAGAGAAAATTTACTGTTGGCCTAAAGTGTATTTAAACTGTAAGGAAGTAAATTAAACTTGTTAAAACTTTTTATGAGTGTTGTAGCTCTTAACGGCTATAAACACGTGTCAGACTAACTGCTCTCATAAGAAAAATTTATATGTTTGCAACTATTCCAATCACCTGTGTGTTTTAGCCTATTTCCAGTCTTAACATTCCTGATTAGGAAATAAAACATTGAGGTTACATAAATTATAAAATCCTCTTAAAACGTCACATATCCTAGAAATAGTCATTACATGATAAAAATAAATGTTTATCGAGTATCCCGGCTGAACTGACATTGATTTGGAAACGTTAGAACTGACTCACGGTCTTATAGACCGGCTAACTTATTTAATAAAATACCACATATATTGAATAAATCAATATTTTATTTTTTTCAAAACTCATTCACATGTCTAAACCATTTGTTACTTTAAAATTTTATACTGTAAACAAGTATTTACATAATTTATGTAATGTAAGCTATGTTAAAAAAATGGTTTTTTACTTTTATCAAAGATTTTAGTTTGGCCTACATAGTGGAAGAGAAAAAAAGTGATTGATTACTAAACATTTGTGAACAATCTATTTATCACTCAAAATTAAATTAATTTCCATTTAAAAGTTGCAATTTATGTATTTATTTTTTATATAAAATAATACAATTTTTTTAGCAAGTCTAATGAACTACACAAGTTTATTTTATCGATAATGAGAAATGTAAGGTAAGAAGTCAATCGATCCGATTGCGTTCCTCTGATTCCATGATTTCACAAATATATATATTTATACTGGGAAAATGTTTTAAATTACAAACACGTCATCCGTTAAAACTGTCACAACTTTATCACACGAAAACTGACACATGGTCAAATTCACTGTTTATTCCGTAACATCTCTTGTCCTATCTCTTGTCAGGTCGTTGACAGGAACTTGATTCTGCCACTCGACAGGCACTGTTGATTTGCCAAATGACTTTATTAAGTGCTCTTTTTATTTCCACTGTAAATAACTCTTCAATATATTTTTGACATTATAGCAATAATAACATAGGCCTACTTAACCTAACCGCCACGCCTTGCACTGTAAATTTGGCTAAGTATATGTGAACTCAAAAACTATTCAACATAGGGCCAGAGAGAGGGGGGGGGGCTGAGGGGGCAGATTGCCCCGGGCCTCAAGAGACAAGGCGTTTTATTTTTTATTTTTTTTTTATCTATGGTAGCAAAATTTTGCCTCTGCATAGGCTATGTAGTAACACCATGTATAGCCACAAGTATAGCCTATGACCTGAGTAGTGATCAGCCTGTATGAGTCTCTGCGGTTTTAAGTTCTGTGTGACGGTGAACAGACCGTGCGCCGCCTGGTGCCGTCATAAGTAGTTTTTAAAAAAGCACTTGACTATGCCCATTTTGTCTTGTAAATGATCAACAGCAATAAAAATTCTTGATTCTTGATACAGTTAACATATGGGTTATACTATACTGTATTTGATCCTTGAATATCACAGTAACCAATTGTCGTTGAACATAATACAATTAATTTCTTAATAGTGTACTGAAATGTATAAACAAAAAACAATCATGATTACTCAAAATGAAGACTAACTGAATAACCTTATGGTACAGATAATATATAGTTTAGCGTGTAGCTAGGTTAATATTATTAATATTAATTGTGTTCTAGATTCATTCAAGAAACGGATCTTCCAGAGAACCACAAGATGAAATTAATTTACGGATGAAAAATACCCCAACATATATTTCACAAAAAATAGCCACTTTGAATAGAGTGGCGAAACTCGAGATCTAGAAATGTTGCATACTTTGTTTTTTAATCTTAGGTTTGAAAAACTTGTACCTTAATTTTTTATTATTTTTTAAAAGTTATTTTTTTACTTTGGTTTTACTTTAATTAAAATAATTTAAAGTAAATTTTGTGCATTATTTTTTGGATACCGTACCAGCTAAAAGGTCTAGTGATCTCAGTTTAGTGATACGTAGTTGCCCAATTCCAACTACGTATCACTGAACTTCGGTTTAGTGATCTCGGTTTAGTGATTGTGGTTTAGTGATCTCGATTTAGTGACCTCAGTTTAGTGATTTTGGTTTAGTGATACGTAGTTGCCCAATTCCAACTACGTATCACTAAAAAATTTTTTAGTGATCTCTAGTGATATTTCCACTAGGGAACGGTCCAACCCCCAGTCTTGTTACTATCTAACATCGACCAGTTGTTAGAAAGCATCATTAATTAATAGCCCAATGACAAATGGCAACTGGGTCCGGAATCGAACCTTAAAAAAGCTACTAACTTTTCTCAGGATCAAACCGGCAACCTTTGGATTCAAAGGCGAGCAATATAACCACTCAGCTACCCAGCCAGTTAATACTACTAAAAATTTTAATTATCAAAAGGGAGAAAAGTAGTATAAAAACAAAATATATTAAAAATGAAATGAGTGATACTTTTTTCATTTTTCTATTACGTAAAATCGTGTCTTTATTAACAAACTCTCAAGTCTTTAGTTAACATGGATGTCATGTAGGGACAAAACGATGTTCTTGGGCCAAACCAGCGCAGATTGTACCGGCTACCTAACTTGACATTAACGCATTGAAAACCGAAAACCGACCATGCTAATATGGGTGACACGTAGGGGTAAGACACGGGTTAGAGACCAAGCCAGTGCTGCCTGTATATCCACTACCTCTCTATACATGAACACTAAACACTGTCCCCGCTAACATGGGTGACATGTTGGGATAAGACGTAAGTCTAGGACCAAGCCAGCGCTGCTTGTATAGCCACTACCTTACTTGACATCAACATTAAACACCAACCCCGTTAATATAGGTGACATGCAGGGGCAAGACAAGGGCCTGGAACCAAGCCATCGCTGCTTGTAGCCTCCACCTCACTTGACATCAACATTGAACACCGACCCTGCTAACATTTGTGACATGCAGGAGCAAGACTCGGGACCAACTTGAAAGCCCCCTCGAGAGGTTAAAATCCTGGAAATTCCGGGAAAGTAGATTAAATTGGATTATATACATGTACAATGTTTCATTACTCAAACAAAATTAGCTAAAAACTTATTAAGCCTTTACGGGACTTTTTTTAACACCCTGTAGAAGTATGTGTATGTTTACTTATATTTTGGACCACGGCTGCGATCGTAATAGCATATTCCTAATAGCCAAAATAACTTTTTTCCCGAAAACAAAAACAACACTAAACTTTGAATTTGGGTAAATAAAAAACTATGATGATGTTGGTTTCAAATTGTTATGCTCCACAAAATTTCTCTCAACACCTTTACCGTAAAACCAGCCAGCCCTTCTTGACGAAAATTCTTCTTGAAAAAGTAAAATGCTCCCATCGCAGCAGACCTGCGTACTCAGCGAATTTCCAAAGGAATTTGAGGTTTTTATTCTCCCCATAAACACCATGGGAATGAGTAAGTAGGTTTGCTGCCATGGGATGTTGTTAGAAAATGTTAGTTGCTAGGAAATGTAGCGGTTAGGTAAGATACGAGTAAATATAAAATTGTCTCAATATTTGGCACTCTTAAATTTTCCCCGTAAACCTCATGGGGTTGAGTATGTAAGTTTGCTACCAAATGGGTGTTTTAAACAAATATCAGTTAAACCTTACTTAGTGAGCCTACATACCAAGGTTTACCACGTTATGTAAATAAATAAGCCAGATACACAGTTTTGTTATTTCCCCAGTGATTAACATGGAAAACCTATTTTTGGCTTTTCTCCGTAACCTGCCAAGCTAAGTTAAAAGTTCAAACTACTAAATTGTTTGGTTTTAAGCTCTTTTAAATGGTTTTAGCTAGTTAAAATTGTTGTCCTTTGAAAATTGAGGTCCAAAAATGCCAAAAACCCATTTTGACCCCTTTGAAGCCCCATAAACCCCGTCAAAATAACCCGATCATGCTGGTTCGCAAACTCATGAAAATATACCTGATCTTACACCTTCATACCAAATTTCATCAAAATCGGATGTTATTAGTACACTTTGTATTCATTGGTACTACGTTCACATAGGTGTATAAATGAAAAAGAACGAATGGTGTTTTCGGCTTCTGGGGACCTCAAAATAAAAAAATGTAACACGGTTCCCGCCTTAGGTCTTACCATTACTACTACCGTAATATCGTATTCCCTATAGGTAAATTCGCTAAAAGTGTTAAATTTTCGAGTTTTTTTTATAGTTTTGTGAAAGATGTGTTCATTGCCTGATTGGTAAAAAGGTTAATCATCAGGCCAACGTCCTAAACAACTGAGAAAAAAAATCAGAGATACCTAATTTATACACCGTAAAATTATAAAGTCACTGGACTAATAGAGTGCTTGTTGCTTCAGAGGGTCGAAAAATGTTATATTATTTTGATATGGATTTTTGTTAAAATTAACTATAATGGCCTAAGATAACACTTAAAAAATGAATATATTTTTTAATTAGTTACTTTAGTATGTTATATAGTAAATAAGAGGCTTAAAGATTATAATGCCGCCTTTTAAATTAGTTTAGTTTTTAGATAATTATTTTACATAAATATTTATTTAATAATTTGGATTTGTGTCTAAAATTGGCTATCGCAGTTATTATTTGCTATCGATTTATTTACATTATGAACACCTTTGAAGAAATACTAATAATCAGAGCACTTTTTGTTTTAATAATACGCAAACAATTTTCAGTGGAATTTCTTCCATCCCGATCAATTAGAGGTAGGAACTCGGCAAAGCTAAACCAACTTCTGGACTTATCCAACTTTGAAATCTTCACTTTACAGAGAAACTTTGTAATATTCAAGTTATTAGACTAAATTTTAAAGATAAAGGAATTTGGTTTGATAGAATAACAATGAGGTTTAAGTAAACTTTTTAATGATATTAAAATTCATGGGACTATAATGTGCTTGAATGTGAAACTAAGTTTAAAATGGCAATAGCCTAGAGGCCTGGATAAATACAAATAAATAGAATTCTAATGTAAAGCCTACAATTAATTTAACTGAAAAACTACATGGTATTTGTATTCAGTTTAAAGCTGTCGAACAAGTATTTCTAGCATAAAAGTTAGATAATGAAACTTCATGAAAGTATTTACATTCCAAATGAACATTTTTCAAGACTCACATACGAAGTCCTTTGACACGTGAGCCAGTTAAAAAGTTGACATATTTACTTTCCCTAACTTAAAGAATAACCGAGTGATACTTTATGATGTATTGTTTACAAAACTAAAGAACTTAAGAATTAATTAATAACATCGGCAAGTTAATGACCTCATTCTAACAAAACCTGTAATCTAAGCTATATCTAACAAAATTATTGTGACTGCTGAACCAAATGTAGGTAGTAATCATAAAAAATATGCATAAATAAGATATTACCATTATTAGCCAAGAAAATTTTTAAAACTCAAATAAAACAAATCTGAACTCAGATGCAATTTGTTGTTGGGCCATTAATTAGTGGAGATAGGTAAAATTATGTCGATAGGAACAAAACCGGGACATGAACCGTTTCCAATAAAAAAAAAATAAAAAATGCCACAGTTGTTGAAACACACAAAAAAGTAATCAATTGTACCTGTAAGCATATTATATGATAACACCAATCTGATGGCTGCAGAAAAACCTTTTTAATTGATGATGACCTTACTAAATGATTAGTAGTCTTAACTTTATCTAATGATAAGCAGAGGGACTTGATAGATGATAACGATGGCTGGAAGCACAATCACTGTATGTCCTATTTACAAAAACGAGTTTTAGGTATATCAATATAAAGATGATCAGCCGTATCTAACTGCACAAACATTGTATGGCCGTTTCAAAAACATGGAAACTAAACAGATATCAAAGTAAAAACGGATTTTGGAATGGGCAACTATGAGTTGTGCACGTTTAAAGTATGTCCTTTCAGGGGTAAAGTTACGGTTAGGTTAAAGTCGTAGTGCAAACTTATTGTTTATGTGACGACACTTATTGTATAGAACATCTAAACAAGTAAGATACATTCAAATGGGGCAAATGCCTAGTTCACATTACAACATACAACATGCAACATGTGATATACAACACATACAACATGACATACAACTTGTGAGTAGGATAAACTCATATGGGCCAAAATTCGTAATACATACTAGGTATAGTGCAAATTAAGTATGTCAGCTTTCGTTAGTTATTTCATTTTAATAGGCCTATTTAATTACAACTACATTAAAATTGCCATTATTATCTGATATGGTATTAGATTAAGCACAATTTTGGATCTTTTTTAGGGTATTGTAGGTTTTCTGTGAAGTGTACCCCAAGTTTGAAATGTTGTTGTAGTGTTTTCAAAAATTTGTGAAAATGTAAACAATAATTGTGCTTTTAACTATCGACAAGAGAGATATGGAAATAGGTGGACTAATAAATTAAATGAATAGACTGTTTTAAGGAGAGGCCCGATAAGTCTTTATTCAAAGTTTATAAGAGAAAGAAAGCCTAACGTGAAATAATGTCTAAAAATAAACAAACAAAATATACTCTACCTAAGAATTCATTTTAAGATAATTTTACTCATCTGGTTAAAAATCTACATTAAAGTTACAAAAATCATGACAGTTTATTTCCAAACGGGAAAAGGAATATTGTCTTTATAGAGTACATAATTATGTTTAGACAAATTTATATAAGTCCAGATATCGATGAAGATTATGAAAACCAAGGATGTCACTCAAATATAAGTCACGCCACATAAGTTGACGAATGGCCAAAAACAGCTGGGTTGGGCGAGGGGAGGAGAGGGGGTACTTTTCCAAAAACATTGAGCTTACGTTACATGCAATTTTTTATAGAACAGCTGATTATCCAATCATTTTAACTGAATAGTAGTGAAAATTCATTCGTCAAGTTACGTGGCGAGTGTTATACCTAGATAGTTTAATTGGGAAAGTAAAGTAAACAAAGAAGAAAATATTTATAAATTTAGGTTATCAGGTAATCATAGGTATAATCACTTACCTTTTAGGGATTACTTACGGTACTTATTAGAAAATAACTAAAGAAATTTCACTAAAAATTATTTTTCTTTGTAAATTAAATTTGTTAAAGATTACTTGAGACTTAAATTGTTGATCGTAGTTTCTAATCTAAAAGGGGAATATTTCAAAGACTAAAAAAAACTGGATTTAAACACAGGGTATCTCAAAGTTGTTTGCTAATACTTTACTGTGAATATAGTACGTATAGTACGTTGGAAAGAATGAACAAATTCCAAAAAATGAAAATGTCCCCTTATTTGCAGTATAGATTAGGAGTGTTTCTTATAAACGAGATCCTGTAAAAATTAATAATCACGGTTCGGGTGATTTTCAAACGGATAATTGTTTTTATTTTTATGACGAGGTTAAACTTAACTTTTTATATCATGTATCAGCTGAATTGTTTCTTAACATTTTAAAAACGAATTACTGAATATTTCCTATTTTATTCCATTCATTCGATACCGTACAATCTTTCATTCTTTAACTCTGGTATCTTCAATTCCCATTATACATTATTTTTATATTTTATTTTATTTACAGTTGTAGGCTACTTCTTCAATACTTTTCGAAGTTAGTTGAAATAAAAAAAAAATAAAAATAAAAATAAATAAATAAACTAAGACTCCCTCCGACCCACTTTCTGTCGTTCCGAAATGCGAAATAAATATTGTTGTTTATTAACTATTTGTTGAAAAATACGTATAAATTATGAAAATTGTACTTTTTATTACGTGCACCAATAACAAGCAAAGTTTTAAAACACTGTTATATAAGTTTATTTATTTTTTCCGAATACCACACACATTATTTAGTTAATACCTACAAATTGACTAAGTAATCATAGCCTACATCTTAAATGTAAGTAGCATTTATACTATGGTTGTCCAACCAGTGACTATTAGCCTACGGTAGACGAACTGCAACAATGCAACCTAGATTAAATAACAAACAATAATTTATAAGGTTGTTCCATCCGAGACCTATATTGAGGAATTTGTCAAATATCCTGAGTCATACAAACGTGCAGGTCATCCATCCAATTTGTTGGTGTTGCTGTTAACGTATACACCTTAGCAATGATTAATTTTGTAACTTATGTTTCACCCTTTTGAGCTCTTGTCGTAGAGAAAAAATACAATATTTTTTAGACTTACAGAACTAAAACTCTCTTTTTGTTGTAGTGGTCATTTACAGCATACACGACACCCCATGTTGACAGTAAATATTGGCAGTCGGTTGCCGTTCAGCGTCGGTCAAACATCGGGTATAATCGATGCTTATTGGACTTTAACTGGGCATATTGGTTGTTGATGTCCCAATAAATCCAATACTATGAGGATATTATGTCAATTTATTCTGAAAAAATTTAGGTACTTATAAAATATCCTTTCGTGTAAGATGTATTAGCACTAATCAAAAGACTTATTACTAATGGTATTTTTCTGAAGAGATTGAAATAAGAGAATAAGAAAAATTTCGTTTTAGACGCCAAAAATCTTTCAAAACTAGTTATGTTGTAGTTCATGACGATTAATTCATTAAAGGATATTAATCAAATAGTTCAGCGTAACAGAGATTTCTTGGAATAATGAAAAAATTTTTATAGGTCCTTAAGTATTAGTTGAAGACTAATGCAACGAAGTTTGGTCCGTCCAACTTCATTAAATATTGACGACCTAGTGGAAAGAGGACGAATTGGTTGGTTAATGGGGTATGAAAGAACTAAAGAAACTTTGGCAAACTCTGTTTGGCTTTTGCAAGTTAAATAACAGGCAGAGAAAAAAGAAACCGTGCTAGTATTAATTTAAATAGTGAAAGTTCGTTGAAATTGTTTTGAAAAGAAATTACCCTTTTGGGAAAGATTTTCATTTAGACATTTAGTCAACCAATTATTCCTAGTAGAACAATGAGTTTTGAACTTACCTGGTGTACAGAGAGTATAGGAAGTTATCAGTAATTTGAAAATAAGTCACTGTTTAGATTTAAGATCGTATCATATTTCACATATTGACATAATTATTTTATAGCGGAAGCTTTTCGTGAACTTTTTAATGTAGTAATTAGAAATAAAAATAAAATTTTCAGTTAACTGTAACTGTTAACGAGGAAAACTTTTTCATAGTCAATGGTTTCCTTTGTAGATTTGTTGTCGAACGATGATCCAAAGTAGAAATAATATTGTATTAGAACAATATAAGCTTTTTACACATTTTAGTGACAAGGTTTTTAGAGAGAATTAGAAAAAAATCTTTAATCTGTATGGTAGCACTCTTCAAAGTTTGTGTCGCAAAGAAGTGGCTGGGTTTTTGTGTATCAGTGGTAGTTGCCAAAATGTTAAATAATTTCATAAGGTTAAAATTACCGCGAACCTTATCAATTGTCTTACTAATACATACGAGTTTATTCAGTATATATTTTACCAAAGAAAAATAATCTATTTAAATAATAAGAAATTGTATTTAACTGCTTCAACAAAATAATCAAATAAATAAATAAATAAATAAAAATAAAAAATAACAAACATTCACTATTGTAGAAAATAATTGCATCAGTTAATCTTTGGTATATTCGAAGAAAATAAATTCAATAACACCCCTCAACCACACGATGTTTAAAATAACCGGTTAGGATCTAACTAATCCAGAATAAAGTAAATCAAATATAAATTCAGTTAGTTTTACAGTATTTTTTATGTATAATACACTATCTTATTTTACCAACAAATTTTATAATTTGATGTTTATTTGAAAATGAAAATAAGAAAATCAATGGTAAAACTGTAGTATGACAATAAATGTTTGACCAACATTTATAAGCATAAATATTATGAAATTAGGCGACATTTTTCAGTATTTGAGAGGGATGAAGAAGAAAAAAGGTCAAATATTATAAAGTGATGATAAAAAGATAAAAGTTGTTTTAATAAATTGATTGTCCATTACAATGTCAGTAAATCAAGTAATAATCTTTTACCTCTTCAGAATCCATTGTTTTTGAGGTTTTAATTTTTTAAACATGCTGCCCTCGACTGCATATTTGTATCAATTACCGCTACATCCCATGTGGTGCCTGTTTTTTCATCAATAAACTGTGGAATTGAACTATAATGAGTAAGAGAGGCTTATCCAATTATGAATTTAAATTTCTTACAAAAATTTCTCAACAGGATGGTGATTCTGTGAGACTAGATTGTCTAAAACTTAAAGAACACTTTTTAAACAAAGTCTAATACAATTACTCTTCATATTAATTAAGTAGTTTGCACGGGTATAATATTGTATTTTAAGCATTATGTAGGTGTAAAGTTACGTTAACTTCAACTGTCAAATGACAAAGCATTGTCTTCTTGTGGCAGAGGCTTCTCCGGGACGGCGCGGAGGTGCCACGGCTGACATTTTGACACTTATGAGACCCCAGGCCGTCAAGGGATGGTTCATAACTGTTGAATTATGCAGGGATTGTCACAAGTAGACAAAACTAACGTTTAGCTCTTTCACATCTTCAAACTTTCTAAACTATGGAGTTTTACAGTTTCTGGCGGAAACCCGTTGTATGAATACGTTAAATTTACTACCGGTCAGTTAAATAAGTTTACTTTTTCTTTCAAATATACAAGCACCATCCTAAGTTTTAAGTTTCGTATAAAATGAAGAGATCGGTGTTGAATAAAATCAAAAAGATTTATATTGGCCAGTTCTCGACCATAATTGGTGGGTGAGGTGTGGGGGGGGGGCAATAAACTCCATATAATGTTGTTAGTACGATTAAACACAAAGTTTTTAAGATTGGCAGATCTCCAATAAAGTTTTGATTGCTCTGTGTGTGAGTTCGATCATTTGTCACGTTCGCTGGAAAAACTCCTTGCAATAAGTTTAATAGTTATTTATGCAACAAGTGCGAAAAGTACCGATTTGCTGCACTCGAGAGAAATATTTATGCACGAGCTGCAGGCGAGTGCGGAATAATTTCTCTCGAGTGCAGTGAAGGCACTTTTCGCACGAGTTGCATATTAAATTTTTCCTACGACTGCCAAATATTTCTTTAATAAGTATAAAAGTTTAATATTCATGTTAAAATACCTACTATGTGAGGTCCCTATCTCAAGATAGTGATGTATATTTATGATAGCCTGTATTATGCACTTCCTACATTTAGTAAAAAATTCATTGGATTTTTCATGCAGAAGATTTAACGCCACTGTTTTAGCAGTCTTAGCAAGATCGTCAGGGAATAAGTCACTTAAATCACTAAAGTGACTGTCATAGTTGATCATTGCGCACCTAACTTACGTAACGGTAGCTCACCTGTAGCTGGTTTGTAGGTTATGTTTATGTTGATTCAATAGAAAACGACCACATGGACAACAATAGATCAGATGTTTATATCCAGTGTTGCCAACTTAATTCCTGACTAATCAACGTTTCCTTGCTGGCTAATTGCAAATTGTTTTGTGTTCAGATGTTTAAACACTGGAGTGCGCAAAGTAAATCTAGCGTGCGCAAAGTAAATCTAGCGTGCGCAAAGTAAACTGAATACGGCAATCACCTGTTTTGCGACGAGTATTGAGTGCGTAAACAACTGTTTTCACGGACAGTCGTAGGAAAAGAACTAAATAAATCCTATACTATTCCTATACTAAATACGAGCACTGTCTAAAGGCATGTGTGTTTCACAATTTCGAAATCTAGCGGGGAGATTTTTAAACTTTGCATTTAAGAGTGTTTTGGCAACAAAATAAGTTTAGAAACAGCCTCAATCCCGGAAAAATCAAATTTGGTCTAAATTTAAGTTTAAAAATCGTAATTTTAACATTTGTCTTATGGGTTGCTATTTTGGTAACGAAACAACAACGAAAGGTAAACAAATATAAAGGAACATCAATGTTAAGCAGCAGTCTTTTTGAAACAGCTGTTAACTGTTTAAAGGTATAGTTGGTTGTTAGTGGAAATTTTATAGTTTTTTTAACATGACACTATAACAAAATTGAATTAATACCAACGAGCAAGGCTCGGTTAACCTGATACTAGTATATTATAATCAAATTGAAAAAAGCGTAAGTACGTCAGTTGTAAAATTATACTTTTATTGTAAATTATTGTGTTTTAAATAAAGAAACAACATGCATGATGTCTCGGTTTACATAGTAATAGTTGTGATTATACTTATTCTTACTGCATTTAAATAATCACATTACAACAGCTGTAAACCCTATGGAAAACAGTTCATTTCCGGTTTTAGTTTCTTTTCTGCTCTAGAGCGGCAATGTTCTTTACCGGTCGTTAAGTGAAGCAGCAATTTAAAGTCAGCTGTTATTATAAACCAAGCCAGAGTTGTTGCTGATTTTTTGTTTTTGTTTTTTCCTGGGAGAGGCAAAAAAATCCATTACGCACGCAGGTGGCTAGCCTGTAGTGTGGGGCAAGAATGTTTCTCAATGAAGAAATTTAGCTCATTGGTGAAATCATTTCTTTTCTTTAAAAAAATAAATTAACTTTTAAAATAAGGTTTTGAAGTAAAAAATTAAACCTTCCGGAAAAACAAATTCATATTTTGCAAGAATAATTGTAAAGGAAACAAGTTGTACTTAACTAGTTAAGATTAAGATAACGGCTGAGTGGACATCTAATCAGCATCTAATGTCTTCAACAGCAAACATGATAAGCCTCTATTATCATTATCATGCATTGTACTATACGAACTGAACTCAATAATTTTCATGTTTTGTTAATGTTATTAAAGAAAAATGCTGGGCATGCAACTGGAAAAGTGACCAGAAATTATTCCAGTCACAATTTGTCAATAATTTTGTAATATCTTGGGAAAAAATCATTATTTTCTGCCTAAACATCTATACAGGGTGTTTTTTTCTAACATTTGCACCTTAATTCATTTTACAAATAAAATAAATATTACTGTTCGGTTTGATGAAAACATATATAAACGTTGGCGGACAAAAATTTAACCTGAAAATTTCATCCCCTCACCAACTCCCTTCTCACTTCAACCCCTAACTCAAAAATTTCAAATACGAACCCCCCAATTTTTATGTTATTTTTAGATTGTATGCACAATTTAAAGACTATTATATAATTTGACATTTTTCTCAAGACAGGTTAGGGCTACAGGCAACTGAAGTTCATTTTTAGTCCCATAAGAATCACACGGTGCAAACTTTAATTGCCTATATCTCCGAAACAATTCGGTAAAATAATATATGCCCACAAATAAAAATGTCTTAAAAATATCTTAAGATTAATTTCACTCATACAAATTATCATTAAGCACAAATGAACTTTTCTCAAATATGGCCGACAAATAATAATATTTGTGGACAAAGGGGTTGATGATGGGATGAAATATTCATGTTAAATTTTGCTCCCCCTACGTTGATAGACGTGTCCAGCAATCTATTCAGTGATATTTATTTTAGTTTTAAGTAAATTAAGGAGCAAATTTTTATTAAAAAAATACATAAAAAATACCCTGTATATATAGATATCCAGTCCATAGTACTGATAACTTTTGGAAGGGGCATGCGATTTTGATGAAATTTGGTATGGAGATGTAAAACCAGGTATATTTTCATGAGTTTGTGAATCAGCATGATCGGGCTACGCGAACGGAGTTTTATATGGGTTGCAAAGAAGTAAAAAACGGGTTTTGGAATTTTTTGTTCTCAACTTTCAAAATTCAATAACTTTAACTAAAACTATTTAAATAAGTTTAGAAAACAAACAAATAAGTCTATCATTTAATCAAAGCAAAAGTTAAAAGAAGTGATTTAGTTTAAAATTCGGTGACCTGAGAACACAGCAATATAACAGACCACGGGGTATGAATCTGCCTGCAGTGCGCTCAGACCCTGTCAATATTGACAGACGTCTTGGCTTTATTAAAAACCTCTTTAGAATACAACCTTTGTGGCTAAGATTGGTAGTCTGAGGATTTCTCTTTAAATCCTTCAACCCGATCTTTTGTTTTATAAAAGCCTCGTCGTGTTTTAATACTAAGTTTAAAGATATACAGGGTGTTCGGAAAAAACGTTTCAGGAATTCAGGAGGTTATTGTTCACATCAAAATAAGCAAAAAAGTTCCTATAAACATATGTCCTAAAATGCTTCGTTAACCCGCTAGCTGCCATTTTGTTTTTTACACAAAATAATTTGTATTTCCGTAATGAATCATTGTATTAAATTAATATTTGGCATGCACCTTCATCATAGCAATACCCATTTTCAAGAAAAAAATTATTTTTTTCCAATGTGTATTTTCAAAATGGCGGCCATTTTAAAATTTTAAACTAAAATATCTCAAAACCGGTAAATTTTATGAAAATTTTATTAGACACAAAAAAGTTGACGAATTTAATTATCTAACCAATGATGCCAAGTTTGTAAGGATCTGACAACAAATAACGGAGTTATTGAGATTTTTCTGCATAAAAACATTGATTTTGCATTGTAATTAATGCAAATTAAGGTAATTTTAATTGAAAAATCTAAATAACTCCGTTATTTGTTGTCAGATCCTTACAAACTTGGTACCATTGGTTAGATAATTAAATTTGTCAACTTTTTTGTGTCTAGTAAAATTTTTATAAAATTTACCCGTTTTGAGATACTTTGATTTAAAATTTTAAAATGGCCGCCATTTTGAAAAAACGCATTGGAAAAAAATAACTTTTTTCTTGAAAATGGGCATTGCTATGATGAAGGTTCATGCCAAATATTAACTTGATACAATGATCCATTACGGAAATAAAAATTTTTTAGTGTAAAAAACAAAATGGCGGCTAGCGGGTTAACGAGGCATTTTAGGACATATGTTTACAGGGACTTTTTTGCTTATTTTTATGTGGGCAATAACCTCCTGAATTCCTGAAACGTTTTTTCCGAACACCCTGTATATGCCTAGTTGTCATTTCTTGTCAGTTGTTTTATATGGATTTATTAAGTCGGATTTTAAGAACATATTGGGAGCAGAGAATCTATCAGGAAAATACTAGTAGGTAATATTACCTGACTTTGTTAAACAATTTTTAAATTATTTTATATACCTAACGCATCAGTTATGTTTATGTTTCCAAAATATAACAATAATGAAATTCCTAATTGAATTGCTTTCAATTAGCAATACGAAGGAATATAGGACTTAAGGAAAATTAAATATCAGATAGACGGATCTGAGAGGACTGCACAATTTTAGTAGTCGTGATTTCGTAATTGAAGAGGTTCAACATCTTGTAAATATTTAGTGAAAGTAAATTAATCTCTTAAGTTATCTCAGTAGTTTTTTTATATTTAAAACAAGGTAAATCTTATAAAATTTTCTGTCTTCCGATTCCGAAAACGGGTGGTTATAGCTAATGATACACGTGCTTCACACAATAAATAAGTAAAATGGGATCCGCATAAATTACTGATACTGAAATATGAAAGACTAGCATTTTTAATGTAGAAAATAATAGTTACTAAACAAATACTCTGAAATCTTGACATAAAAAAATTATTAAACGTGCAAGTTTTTTATTATTAGATAGAACCAAACGTTTAGCTTCAATTTTTCAGATTAAAAGTAAATAACAATGTTTACACTTAACATTTTTAGTAACAGTTTTAGATTCACATGTGATTGAGCACAAGGCGAGCGTTAAATGCTATTAACGCTCAGCCTCATCGAGGCTGTAAAGAATCTTAAAATTTTTAAATAACCCTTTAACGTAAGACTAAATTTCCTTGTACTATATACCTATATAGAAGCCTTGTAGAATATAAACATATTTTAAAGTTAGTTGTTTGTGGTATATACATCTATATTCTTTGTTGGAATACAAATTAACTTAAATAAAATAACTAATTAAAAAATAAAAAGGGAATTTTCAGTTTCTCATTGGAATATAAACATTAGAATTCTCGACTAGGGTTTGGAAATATCAATGATAAGTGAAATGAAATTATAATATAATTCAGTTTTTACATTTATATAGATCGTCCAATTATTGTTTTAAACTTTGACAATGACAGTTTTTATAAAATAAAAATGAAATACCGGTATACAAAAGTCTTAGAATGTTCTTAAAAAAAGAAAAAGTGCTAAAAGCCTCATAAAGAATTAAACGGATAATTTTCAGTATTGATTTCAATATAATCCGCGCTCTCTGAAATTGATTTTAATGCACTGTCAGTGTTTGAGAATTGCAAGCCATGATAAAAAATTATATAACCTCACATATCCTGCCTTACACAACCAGTGTTTTACAGTACCTTGCTGGATGTCATGTAAGATAACAAATGTATGACATCAAATGATTTTCATTTTCATTTAGTATGAATGACTTTTCTCTTTATTACATTTCATTTTTTAACCCCTTTATTGCCATTAGACAACTGACATATTACAATAGGCAAAGTCAAAATTCAATAGTTATCTTGACTGGTCCCTCTCAAATTAACATAGATTTACATTTATATAAATCAAAAGGGTATGATTAAATTATTTTGTTTACATGAATTGAAATGAATTTGTATTAATTTATTTTTAAAGTATATAATTACCTTCAAAGCAGTGTAAATATATCGTTCCATACTTACTTGTGCAAAGAAATGTCGCTTTCTTTAAATGTTAAACACGAAACAACCATAAATGTGATAACTATACACACATCGTAAACATAAACAGTACCTAAGGAATAAACAACTCAATATGAAGTTTTAAAATAAGTATATTCCTTATTTGAGAAGAACTGGACTTCTAAAACATATTCTGGGATTTGCCCACAAAGACACGATACTCCGAAATCTACAGCGACCCGCCCCTTGCATGTTTTTAGGCATTTTTTTCTCGAGATAACAGTTCTTTTTATAAAAAAGATTTCATGTAAAGATTTAGTATTAATTTCATTATCTACAACTTTGATAATTGGAGTTTTTTAGTGACCAACAAATAAAACGTTTTACGCATAGTAAACTTTTCATATTATAGTTGTGTACTGACATAAGTTTTTATATCATGAGACTTTCTAGTTAAACATAATGTCTACGATTTTTGCGTAGTTATAATTAGGAACTCTTTTGCTTTAAAAATCATATAATTTTAAATGAATTTGTAAAGTTAGAAACTGGTAGAGAAGCGTGTAAGTGAGCGGGCTCATGAAAGCTTTAGTTGCTCATTTTACGTTTTTAACTACCCATGAGAACACGTGTTGCATTCAAGGTGTATAATATGTTAATCTATTAGAGTTCCATGAAAATGGCTAGGAAGTGTGGTCCTTTCCTTACCTTGACACTATGAACAACGTAGCTTACATACTTGATACATGGAATTCTCACGATTAAACGGTATACGGTATAGTAAAAAATATTTAATCCCTTTGAACAACAGAATGAATCTAATTTTTCATTACTTTAAGATCGCTATATGAGGGAAAGATAAGTAACACTTTCACTCCTGGAACTGAACAAAAGATTCATCTCTGAAACCATTTCTCAATTGCAAAATGTCTGGTGTGTAATGGGCAGTTGTAACATACACTATGAAAGTTACACATGGTTACATGTATAATAGAAAATGACGAATAATTCAAAGCATAGTGAAACAACGGGACTTCAAAGTGAATATCGACATGTTCAAGTGCATTCCATTGCGTGCATTATGCAGTTGTGTCGACATGTAGAGAGTATAATGGGTCGGTTTTATTTTGTTATAAATTGATTAACTGAAATGATTCTCTCGGGGACTTTTGTTCTTATTTGTAGTTTATTTTTTCATTTCTAAATAAATACACAAAAACAATGAGGTATATAGTTTCCATATGGAATATTTTCATATAAATATATAATGGTGATATTTCGTATAAAAAATTTGGGTCTTTTTGAGGAGAGGGCCTCCACTACTAAAATCTTCTGAGACCTATTACGGTTATTACCAAATACGTTTTGGTGGATTACAGGGCTATGAATAGACAGAAAACATTTAAATTGTTCCCAACAAATTTTCTGTTCAACCTTTTAACACCGTATATTATCAACAGTTACCAAATCGCAAAATGCGAATACCCAATTAGTCTGTTGAATACACTTTTTGGTTAAACAGTTTGGTTAGGTTATATTTTACAGTAGTTTCGTAAGTAGAGTAGTAAACGAATTAATGTTGACGTTAATAAAAAAATTGACCAACTTCTCGGAAGTCTGACACAAAAATACTGTAATCCAAAGCAGGGCCAGCCAGAATAGGTAACGCACTGATTTGAGATAATATAACAGCTAATAAGATAAGACCTTTCCACCGAATCTGATATTCCGCTTGTACTAGAAACCCATTTGTAAATCAGTAGCATGAGTCATGCACGAATCCCTCGTTCGCCCTCTTTTAAAAAGACCCAAAATTTTCTATTATTTCATAGTACTTTTATTAATTTAATTTTGAAAATAATTTAAATTTCACTGGCATGATTCATATTATAGACAAGGTTATACAATTTATTTACGATTAACGATTTATTTTTCTAAACAATGTTACTAAAATGAAAAATTTTGCTCATTAAAAAATCAATCCAGCTTTAAATAAACTGTATAATACTTAATACTTAAGGAAAACATTTATTTATTGAGCTTACAGAATTACAGTATTTACTTAAGTAAAAATTATAAATGAGATCATCTTGTACTTGAAAAGTGTTAAATAGAATGTTTTAACAATGTTTAAAAATAATCGTTTTACGTAACTTTCAATCAATACCACACAATTAGAATAAAAACGCCCCATCTTTAGTGTAATAAAAGGAAAACAACAAAAATGAAGAAGGCCAATTGGGATTTATAACAAAATTGTAACTTAGAGATATTGATGATAAGTTTTTCTTCATTTTTAGTATTTAAGACTTTCACTAAATTTCTTAATAAAAACGTCCATTTAATATATTAGAATACCAAAGTGAAAACGAACATTTTGTGCTTTGCGTTCTTTCAAAACAGGGAAGTAAAAGTTTCCGATTCAAGCAACAAATTAGGGTGAAAAGTTTTAATTAAGATTGCTATGTTCCAACTTCTATGTGAAATGGGTTTGGACTTTTTACGTTTGTTATAATTAAATTGTTATCATTAAGCTGTCATAAAGTAATGTAGGACAATATTTGCAAGAAAACATATTTTAGATAAATGTAAATAGTTTATTCTTGATAAAAATTACCATAGAGCTTAGTTTTGTATTTAATTTTTAATGCTTCCAGAAAATAAGTAAAATACTAATGTTGTAATACATGTTAACACCACTTTTAACTTAAGTTTTTCTCGAGAAATAAAACCAAAAAAGAAATGAAAAGGAAACAAGTTTAATGTACCTAAAAAAATTATAACACTTTGCTATAGTTAAACTTTATTGTTTTGTGTAGTATAACAAAAATGTGTAAATTAATTGAAACTATTTAAGTTTCAATATTGAAAATAACATGTTTCATTTTAAAGGTAATTAATGGTTTCAGTACCTAGTAAATCTATTAATATTAATGCAATCACAAATAATTTTGTGTTAAAATTGATTTATATTATTATTGTACCGTATATGGAGTTAAAGCATTTGTGTTTTTATGACATTCGCATGTAAAACCTGTTGATTGTATTTTTACAAAATAAATTGTTTGTCATAATAATTATGATAATAAATTGTGATTAACTTTTCACAGTTTTAAACAAAATGAAAATATTGAAAAAAAAACAATTAATTTCTCAGTAATTATATTTACCAGAAATAATAAAAAGCCTTCATATAATTTTCATCTATCCCTTTGGATTTGTCGTGTAAAAAACGATTTAAAAATAATCGTGAGGTGAACCTAAATAGCTGTTTGTTATACAGACAATAAAGCCATGTAAAATAACATTCCATTTGGATTTTTAAATGACTTAACCTATTGCTTTTAGTGTTTATACCCACACTACCTTTCAAGAGATGAGAAAATTAATTCAGTTTTCATTGGCCTCAACCAACATTGCAACGAAAAAGCTCAATTTTTCTACATTCACCAAATTCTTCCAACGTTTTCTAATTCACACTTTTTTTTATAAAAATACCATTATACACAGAATACTCCACAAAAATAGTGAGATATAAATAATGTAAATCAAGTAGTTAAAAAAGATAACGCTTCTTGCTTTAAGGAGAATAAGAGTGGACTTTTTAATTTTTTAATCATAAAATAAGAAAAAAACCAAATCGATGACCTAACACCAGTTGGCAATAATTACAATGAAGGACCAATCGTTATGTGGTCAGTGTAAAAAAATATATTTAATGTACTAATGGTAATTCAAGGCAGATGTTTCCAAACACAAATTTTAATTTGAAGTATCCAAATTTGTTTACCACCAGTATGTTTTTAGAACCAACAAAATAAATTAATATAAAATATCAATAGACGAGATATAACAATGTCTTATCTACAGAGTTTTTAAACAATGTATTAAAAACATAACTATGCTATTGTAAACTATTATAACTCCTTATTGAAGGACTTAAAGAGAATTCCTTCGAATACCAATCTTATCCACTAAGTCTTTATTCTAAAGGGTTTTTAATAAAGCCAAGACGTCTGTCAATATTGACAGGGCCTGAGCGCACTGCAGGCAGATTTATACCCCGTGGTCTGTTATATTGCCATGTCTTCTCAGGTCACGGAATTTGTGACTAAATTACTTCTTTTAATTTTGCAATAAAAATATTCAAGGAAGAACTTTTTCTCTTCACCAAATCATATTTCAGTTGTAATTACAGAGCAAACTAAAAAAGTAATAAATAAAAAAATCATTAGCGTATTGTATGTGTTGGGTTCTAATGTAAATGGTGAAACAATTTAATAAAAATTTAGTATAAACTAGTTGTTTCCAGTTAATAATATTAACTGCATTTTAAAATACAATCACAAAATTAAATAAATTAATTGTCACTCCCTAATGCTCTGAATGAAAACTGAATATTAATAAACACTATCCCATTTCGTTAGTCATCGTTGTATTTGAATTTGAAAGTAATCTGATCAGTAAACCGAAAACCAAAATTAATTAAAATGACAGAAGGGATGCAGATTACTTTTACGAAGACAGCGATTTGTTTTTATGAAATACATCGTATGCTTGGTTAACTTACAAAATTTGGTCTTAT
>CM061534.1:20334390-20471252 GCA_030545055.2 Neoaliturus tenellus
TGTCTGCCATGTCATTTTCGTCTGCTGGTTAGTTTCATTGTTGTCCGCGAGAGCGCAGCAGCTAGCGGGAGTTTCAACCAGATTATCTGCTTTTCCAGCTCTAGTGATTCCGTAAGTTAACGCTTTCATAGCATTACAGCATTAGCGCTTGTTAATAATTATACTACAAATTATTGTCATAAAATTTACAAATCAAGAAGGCTTTAAACTGAAAGAAGGTAAATTATGGAACTTTCCTCAGATCTACAGTTGAGTTTATAGTACCGATATTTTTTTTCACAATTTTACTGTGTAGACAGAAATTTTTTTACCAAAAGACTGTGATAGTGAGGAAGAAACTGTAAATATTTCATAGAACATTTAGTTCTTTTTAACTCTATTCTGTATCCCGACATTCTACTTATTTTACAAAATGCAGCAAGTACAAAACAAACAGTAATTTATTTATAAATTTATAGACTACATGGGGTATACGAAATGAATGTAGGATTATGCGCTTTTCTCAAAAAAGTAAATCGAAATAGAGTTAAAAGAATCTGTAAGTAATTCATTTTAACGTTGGTAAAATCCAAAATGTGTTTACGGTATATTGAGTTGGATATTTTATTTGTAAAACCAATATGTGTATAAAGATTGCAGTCTTTAATTTATCAGCTATTCAGACATGCAGTAAACCTGGAAAATAGATCTATTTTACAATCAAAAAAACGTAAACCGTATCCCATAGCCCTATAGCAACATAGGTCCTATAGCCATAAATGCTTCCTGTACTGTACTACGTTTGGATACAGTTAGCTAATTTGCAACAATCATTATAATTACTGCTAATATTTAAATAGATTTTAACAACAATATTTTATTAAAGACATCGCCGATTTTTAGGATTGAGGTGTCATTTTAAAGCAGATTGTAAACAAAAATTGATCTCTTTCACTTCATAACCAACATAGATGTACTTTAGGTTAGTTTCTCTCATACAGAATCATAAAATGCGCAATTTGCGCACGGGCCACCTCGTAACTTAATAACTGGACAACTACGGACGGTACTTAGAACATTGTCAAATTATCAGAAAACAATTGAAGGTCCGTAACCAATTAATTGTGGGTGGGTGATCAACAGTGGTATCCTAATACAATTGTAAAACTGGTTTATACTAGTTGTGAAGTTGACATTGGGTAAAGCAAACGATGTTGCCATAACATGTGGTAAGTCTTTGGATGTCCACTATGACAATTTCCCTTCCCTCGTGACAATTTCCTTTCCCCCTCATGTTCTAGGCAGCAGGAGTTGATGTCATCAGGAGACATGGAAACTTCTATCTGTGGAACGCAGTTGACACTGGAGCACGGGAGTTGGCCCTCTGGGCCATGTCATACGAGCGCTACTAACGCCGAGTTGATAGCGTCGCGTTGATAACGCTCAAACCCGGCAATGGGGTTCTAGGAGCAAGTCTAAACGGACGCTAATAACGCCGGCGAGTCCGCAGCCCGACGCTGAGCGCTGCCAACGCGGACGGACGCGTTAGCAACGCCGGGACCCCGTCATACGAGCGCTAGCGTCAGCGGGACGCATTTTCCCCGCGACTACTGGCAGAACAACTGGAAGACCTTTGTAGTGATGATGTTAGACATAAAAAAATTATTTATACAGTTGAAAATTTTCCTTCTCTGTACGCAGTTAAGTCGAGTGGCTGTAGCAGGAAACCGAAGGCACAATGTTTGAACGAAGTTGAGGAGCCCATGCAAGGGAACTAAAATAATAATGGATCCCCATCGTCTTGGATTCTTCCGATAATAGGCCTACTCTTTAATATTATCTAAAATGTGCAAATAACTGACACAACCTAACTGTTTATATTGTCCATCTTAGAAATAATATAAGTGCCACGACGGCAAATAAACGTATGACATGTACCCGGCGTTGGCGGGACGGCATCAACGCGACGCATTTGCCACCATGACACGGACTTTATCCGGCGCTATTTCCACAGCATCTACGCGACGGCAATAGCGCTCGAATGACATGGCCCTAAAATGGTCAATTGGCCGTCTGCTGCCCCATTTCTCAACCCTTTTTCTTCCTTCAGTATTCCGTCCTTCCGGAGGCTTGTGCAAAATACCAGTGAAAGGCTGACGTGCTTAACGGTTCGGCCGGGATGTCCTTATCCACCACAATCAACAGTGTTACCAATACATGTAATGTAATATAAAAAAAATCCACCCAAGTTAATGGTTATTCACATACGGTGGGTGGTAACCCTCCTCATTGCCCACCTCAAACATGGCGGCCGCCGATTATTTTATTATCACGTAGCGCTTTTTAGCTTTTTATAATGTTTGGTACCCTCATGCGTCACAGGATAAGTTATTAAACGTTAATATATAAATACAATATGTAAGTGATATTACATTTTCGTCAGATATATTGACATGATAACTCTTGACAGGGTTTCTTGTTAGCGAATTTCCCTATAGGGAATACGCTATTACGGTAGAAGTCACGGTAAGACCTAAGCCCGGGACCAAGATACTTTTTCGTTTTGAGGTCCCTAGAAGCAAAAAACACCGTTCGTTCAAATTGATATATGTGAATATATATGTGTGTCCGTGAACACGATAACTTTTGAACGGAACCTCTGATTTTGATGAAATTTGGTACAGGGGTGTAAGCCAACATCTACTAGGTTGAGTTCGCGAACCAGAATGATCGGACCATGGGAACGGGGTTTTATAAGGGTTCAAAAAGGTTAAAAATGTGTTTTCGGTTTTTTTACTTTTATTTATAAAATTCAACAATTTTAACTTAAACCATTTAAAAGAGCTTAAAAAACAAACAATCTAGTATTTTGAAGTTTTTGCCTATCTTAAATGTTTATATAGAAAATCCAAAAACTATGTTTTCCATGTTATTCTTATGGGAAATCAACAAAATCTTCTATCTAGCTTATTTATTTAGTGACATATCTTGATAAAATTTGGTATATACATTCACTAGCAAGCGTTTAACTTATATTTGCTTTGAAAACCCATATGGCGGCAAACCTACGTACTCACTCCTATGGGGTTTATGGGGAATACAAAAAGAACACCATAACCTTATAAAATGTGATATGTACAATCACTAGGTGGTGGTTAACTTATATTTACCAACTAAATCCATATGGCGGCAAACCTACATACTCTCAGCCCCATGGATTTTATGGGGAAATAGAAAATATACCAAAATTCCATTGGAAATTCGCTGAGTACGCAGGTCTGCTGCGATGGGGGTATTTTTACTTTTTTCGCCGCATGAACCAGAAATGAAGCAAAAAATGTCTTATCTTAATTTATGTGCGCCTGTGTGTCTGTAGGTGATGCTCATAGAGCCTATTTTGTATGCTTTACACAGAATAACGACTTAACTATATTTTTTAATTTTTTTTTGTCGTATACCGAAGGGGTGTGAAAGATCTTAGCCCTACAGTCCGTCAAAGCACCCAAGTAACACTAAAATGTCAATGTTCGTCCGCTTTTCTATAATGTAAAATAATAACTCTAATTAATATTAAAATATCATATTCATATTTTTAAAATTTGACAAAATTAGCTAAAAAATGAGTTCTGTACAGGCTCTGTAACGAGAATTCAAAGCATTACGAAATACAATACAATACAATGGATTGGAAATCAAAGATGCCATATTGATTATAAAAATACTTTATTAAAGGAATAATCTTTCTTTACAATATGGTACATGTGACTCTGACTCTAAAGCGAATAAGCAAAATTAATGATTAAATCTCCATTAAGTAAGTGGTTCATGAACGCGGCTCAGCAACCCTGCGTTCATAGTCAAAATTGTAAACTTCCAAAACCATATCAATCAAGTTGACTTCAATATCGATTGCTTGTAAAACCAACAGAATTACGTTCTACGTTTATGAATATTTAATAGAGGTTTTTTCTTGAGATTACAAAGTAAAGATTTTTCAAAGTATATGAATATTATTTAACAAAGAAACTTTAGTTTTGAGTGTTTGATTTTGAGAAATCATTATCAAATAATGGTTGGAGATATCCAATTTGGAGCCATTGTCGTTTTCAATTTAGGGTCATTTTAAAGCGATATACTGTAGCTTTTATCATCATCAGCTGAAATAGTCTAATATTCATTCAATTTTTTGATATTCAGTCTTTGGTTGAAAAAATATAAATCTATCATTAAATATTCTTTAAATGTAAAAATCACATAAAATTTCAGTAGAGTCTCTTAGTTGATTAAGTGGGTTTAGACTTGAATGAATCTCTTAAATTGTTTGCGACATTGGAGCGCATCACAACAGCGAGTTTACCTTTGACAATTCGACAGCTGAGTTGACACATGATAATGAACAGCTGACGGAGTGTCGTCACAGTTCGCCACCTGCCGATGCCACCCGCATCTCATGGCCAACAAGGCTGACAAGCTTGCAACAAGCTTCACATAGGGTTCTGTGGTTTAGCAACCCTGCGGACAAGCTTTGCAACGGAGGCTGTATTTCCCAAGTGACTCTGCATTCAAGCTTGCAACAAGTTTCACACAGTGGGCTGAGATCAGAAAACCTGCGTACAAACTTCACAACGGAGGCTGTATCTCAGTTACTCTGAATACAAGCTTCCAACAAGCTTCACATAGGGTTCTGTGGTTTAGCAACCCTGGGGACAAGCTTTGCAACGGAGGCTGTATTTCCCAAGTGACTCTGCATTCAAGCTTGCAACAAGTTTCACACAGTGGGCTGAGATCAGAAAATCTGCGTACAATCTTCACAGCGGAGGCTGTATCTCCCCAGTGACTCTGCATACAAGCTTGCAACAAGCTTTACACAGGGGGCTGAGATCATGGGCGTAGTTTCGGGGGGCCTGGGGGGGCCGGGCCCCCCCCCCCAAAAAATTTCAAAAATTTTATGTAAAAAACAAAGTTTACGAGCTAAATAATTATCCATTTAGCTAACGTTCAAAGTTTTATCTCACTTTAACTTACTCCAAAAATAACACTGTTTTCTATATTTACATTTTTTGCCTATGTTCATTTACGATTCTGAAAAGTAAATTAAACAATAATAGATTATCATAAAGTAAACACTGTTTGCGCGAACTACTAAGAAAGGATATTTCGTAGATCGCTAAGGGAAAATACAGTATAACCTTAGTATTATAACCTTAGTTGGCACAACTGAGGACCGTCAAACTCAGGTGGGTAAGCTCCGTGCCCCGCTACGACGCTTTAGATAATGTATCTTAAAAATAGCTTTATTTTACAGTTAATGTAAATTTTCTTTTTCATCCCTAAGTCACTGGACTTTTTATGCATCCGTAGGCTACTATCAACAGAGTTTAACATCAGCATCACGATACATTGCACTTGCACTCATGAATGAACTCATATGAACTTTTTTGGTTATTTTAACCCAATTAACCATATTGTGAAGTTTGGTGACGTACTTTAAAGACACCCTGTATATGATTTTTTTTAATCAAAATGTCGTGCATCACTACTTTTACAATCTTTTAGTTAACAAATCATTAAAATAGTTCAAACAGGTAATCACTTGTTGGTATATTCTATAGACAAAGGGAGCGCTAGTGCAGTTCCCCATTCCTATGGGTTCCATAAAACCTGACCGCGATGAGTGTCATGACTGTATTTGTATTCCTAAAATACTTGTTCGGACTGTGCTATACACCATAAGTGTTTAGCCTACTTCGAACTTCGAACGCCACAGCCTAGTTAAAGATGGTTGTGTGTCAACCTGAATATAGAGGATATTAGGGTGTTAAATGTCCTTTATCACTGACCCCTGCCCCCCCCCCCCAGCAATCAGAGGTAAACTCCACCCATGGCTGAGATCAGAAAACCTGCAGACAAACCTCGCAACGGAGCTGTATCTCCCCAGTGACTCTGCATACAAGCTTGCAACAAGCTTCACACAGTGGGCTGAGATCAGAAAACCTGCGTACAAACTTCACACCGGAGGCTGCGTATCTCAGTTACTCTGAATACAAGCTTCCAACAAGCTTCACATAGGGTTCTGTGGTTTAGCAACCCTGCGGACAAGCTTTGCAACGGAGGCTGTATTTCCCAAGTGACTCTGCATTCAAGCTTGCAACAAGTTTCACACAGTGGGCTGAGATCAGAAAACCTGCGTACAATCTTCACAGCGGAGGCTGTATCTCCCAAGTGACTCTGCATTGAAGATTGCAACAAGCTTTACACAGAGGGCTTGACTCAGTAATCCTACGTATTCCAATACCGGTAGAAGGTGTATACTCTTTCTCTCGTGTACTTGATGCGAAAATGGTGGTTCGGAAAATTAGTATTAGTTCTGTAAATATTACCTAAGAAAATTGATAAGTAGGCCTATCCTTTCAAATCCTAAATTGTCTAAACAAATTGTAACATGTATAGATAATAGATATTTTATAGAAATACCTCAAGGACAATTTAAAGCGTAGGCCTATTGTCAATGAAACATTTGCACAGTTTGCAATAAAAGAGATTTTTATCATTCTGCACGAAATCAGCCTGTTTTTTGTTCTCTCTAATACCGAAACCGATTCTTTTTTGTCCTAGGACTGAAAAATCATCTGGAGAATTTTTTAGGTCCTAGGACTGAAAAGTCAGCTGTTTGCTTTATTATTCATTTATTAATGCTGAGGAGGAGAATTTTGAAATTCAAACGTTATAAAGAGCATTGTTTGTAAATAACATAAATGTAAACACTGCATATTACTAACTTTGTAAATATAACCTCGAAAATACAACTTTATAGTCAATATTTTTAATGATCAAAAGTCTAATTTTGCATTATGCTAAAAATCTTTGTTCATCACTCGGAGCAAAAGTGTCTTTTTGATGCTTAATCGTTTTTAAAAACTCGGCTACGCCTCGTTTTTAAAACACGATTGCGCACCAAAAAGACCCACTTTTGCTCCTAGTGATGAAAACTACTATTTTTTAACGACCTGACAATAAGTGTTGAGGACAGCTATTGAGTCATGGTACCACAATATAAACTGTTTGTATGAGCAAGCTTATGATTTAAAGTGAAAATTAATAACGAATTGATATGCAATATTTCTGTTTATTCCGTTTCAATATTTTTTTTACTGCTAATAAGGGTTTCCAAATAATATGCAACTATTGTAAGTCTTTCTGCAAGGAAAACTTCAATAAAAGTTAATTTTCAATATGCCTTCGCGAAACCAGTATTTTCCATGCGTTTGACCCTAGAGTTGTAATTCACATACTATTCAGAGAATCGTCATTGTCATACGAAATTCTAAACAATTTTACAGCAGGATGCTTCTACCATTGACTTTGTACACTACGTGTACACTTCACTACGTGTGACTTCACGTTAGTGTACATAGTCAATGCTTCTACATTTGTTTCCTTTGAAACAATGCCAAGCTTTTTAAAAAAGAGAGAAAAACAACAACAACTCCATCCATCTTTTTTTTCATTATACTTTAAAAAGAAATATGCAATCGCTCAAAAAAAAAAAGCAGAAACCCGTATCAACAAAATGAGAGTATCAACTAAAATCACACAAAAACAACCCTCAATGCACAATCGTTGATAAACAAAGAACTGCCGACTCCGGCAAAATGTTTTCGTTGGTGCCGGTCTCTAACGGTTTGGAAAGAGTATTAAAAACATCGTTGTCGAAATAAGCTCTTGGACGTTGTGACTGCAGCAATTTATAGACAAGTAATCCAAAAATGTGGGTCACTCAACTGAGTGTCTTATTTGAACTTGCGTAAGAGTTTTCAAACTTGTCAAGTCTAGTCTTGTATCATGTACTTTTGCTTAATACGACATGATATGTTTTCCTCTTGAACATTTAGCTCATTTGCATTGTTTGTACGTTATGAGTTTAGCAAAATCGTAATGCTTGCAAACGCTTGTTAATAATATTGCACAGTGTACTAATTGTTTTCTTCCTATGCGGTGAATTTCACTATTATTACTCAATTTCTAATTCATTTAGTTAGTTGATAAAATTGTGTAGCGATTTTAAGACATAGTGTATCGTCTATCAAATGGTAGACACCCCATCTATACAGCGTATTAATAGGCAAGAATATTTCTTTTCCTAATGTTTTCTCAGCTTGTATAGATTGTAGAAGGAATCCGGGCAAGGTATCGGTGCTTTTGTAGATGAGCAGAATCGCAATATAATTCATATCGGTCCACCGGATGCCTAAGGGCATTACAAATATCAATGTTAATCTTATGGATGAAGATATGGGGTAATTTATTGAATCATTAGACAGTTATTATACTGTAAGAACAAATACTACATATCAAATCAGGACGAACAGATGTTTCAGTTATAGAATATTTTTTAACTAATCTGGTCCAGATTAACAAACATTTTGGTAGATTTTTTACCAGGAGGCGATCTCTAGTACCTATATAGTAATTTACAAGAATTTAAAGCATCATTATTGTGACAGCTTTAAACAGTATTGAATTTGAAGATAGGGCAATATCAAAATACCGTACACTGCAAAACTAATCTGTCTTCGGAAAGCGAGTATCCAACGAAGACCAAACAGCGATTAGACGTAACACCTTATCTTCCGTAGAAGTGTAGAGAGTAGACAAAAGTTACATAAAGACAGATGACATAACCTCACTTCACCTCACCTGAACTGATTCTGAGGCGAAACCCATTGTCGAACAGCTGATTCAGCTCACACTTCGCGGTTCGGCGGGCCCGTTACGGCTGTGACGTCACGCGCGCAAAAACAGCTGATTGCACAGAGTAATGGACTACGGTACAGTTACTCTTATATGTGTCAAAGTGAAATCTTTCATTTAATGATTGCCGTTTGACATACTTGACTAAATTAGAAATGCTGCAGGAACTACTAAAATGTAAATATGGGATCAATTTAATTTAATAATGCATTTAATGTATATGCGAATGTGGTAAAAAGATAGTTTAACGCTGTGATATGTGCGTGTAGAAAGAAAAAACTCCAACTACACATGGTTGGGGTTGGGGAATTCCAACTTTAAAATATGGATAAGTTTTGTTTATCGTAGATTTACAAGACAAACATATTAAAGTGAAAGTCGAGATATTTTAGGCTAGACGCTAGGTAGACGTAGATTACTACCTTCTCAAAGGCGGATTTGCAAATACGACCATCCTACTTAGGTTTGTGTCCTAAAAATGTATATTATTATAATTTAAAAATAAAATAGTGCATTATAAATTATTTAAAGTATCTATAAATTAAAAAACGTTTGTATTTACGTGGTTGAATTTGCTTGTTAGGTAAACTTTGTGACATCAAAATCTATTTTATGACAAAACACGTAATAAACCTTAGTTTCCTAGAGAAAAGTGCTTAATATACTCTTTTAGACCTTTCTCCGTTATGTATTATGTGTCTGCTTAAATCCACGGTTGTTGAAAAGCAACCACAGAAATATTAAACGACTATTATTTCGTCCTGGTTAAATGAAGTCACTTAAAAATTATACTGTTTACTGTATTTCTCGCATAGGTTAATAATAGGTAAATTAAAATATACTAATTTTCTTTTTTGAATTGGCAATTTATAAGGTGGGTGGTCTAAATGTTTTACATTTAAATTGGGCTTTAATGAACGAGTAGTTCACTAATTGGCTTCCGGATTAATGAATGAGTATTTTTGTAAGTTCATCAAATCACTCAAGAGCTTTGAACAGGGTGTAACTTAGCGTATCAAGTTTCAGAACACCATCGATTGGCTGAAACTAAAGATTTTAAACTTAAAAATCTCCAACTCATATACAAATCCTTAGTGTAAGAACTATAGTATATATTCAATAGAACAAAAAAAGATTTAAATTGGAATTAGCAAAATTGTATTTTGGTTATTTTTTTAGTTTTATTAATTTTACTAAAATTGTAAAGAGTCCCTTCAGTCTGAAATGCCTTTTGCTGTCAACATGTCCCACATTTCTAATCATAATTGAAACATTTCCCATAAGAAACTTTGAACTAACAGCTTTATTCTCTTGTTCATGTTCTGTCACAGTACATATTTTGACAGCAGAGCATTATTTAGGAACACCTGTGTGTTGACCTTGAAGCCACATTGGAGCTTCATTGTTTTCTTATCTCTTGACGAACTTTACAACCGATCATATTTACTAAATTAAAATTATCCTAATTAACAATTATTGCAATTGTTCTCAACCATGACGTCAATACATTAATTTTTTAATTGGTCGTTCAAGGTAGTTGTTTCTTTATAGGTTTGCGTTAACAACAATTTTGTTTTCCAATATTTTATAGTTTTGTCAAATTACAAAATCAGTACCAGGAGGACCGAGCGTTGCTCGGTGAAATATTAGTAAATTTAAATATCAGAATAAACTTTATTGACATTTAATATGCAGTACATAAACAGCTGTTACATTTCTTTTTGAAGTTCTGAATGTACTTCTTGTTTATATGTTGTTAATTCGTTGCCAACATGGCAACCCATAAGCCCAATGTTCAAATTTTGTAATTTTAAACTTCAATTTTTAGCAAAATTAGATTTTCCCTGGGGGCGAGACCCATCTCAATCGTATTTTTAAGGTAAAACTAAGTTTATTCCAAAATTTGAAGGAAATCGTCGGAGCCGTTTTTGAGATAATTGTGCAAGCAAGCAAACAAGCAAACAAGCAAACATTGCTCGTATAAGAGTATAGGATTATGAAATTATAAGTCATGAATTATTTGTCATGTTCTCCACCAATGTCACCCTACAATTGATTATGATGACCTAGATATAGATGCAAACCTGCTCCAATTTCCTACCGGCACTTTATGGAATTTGCTGTTGAGACATTATTTATGTCACATACTTGATTTTATTTGAGTTCTTATCATTCATTGATTTTATTCAGTTACATTCTGAGATGAACTCGAATCAATAAAATAATAATAATGATAAATGCAATAAAACGTTTCAGCCAATAATCTTTTTCCATCCGCGATTCATAATAATAAAATTAAAATTGCTCTTTGGTCGGTTGGATTGAAATACAATACATTATGCTCTTTCATTATTTTAACTCGTTCCTTTCCAAACTTTAGGAAGATTTGAACAATTTAAGCATTCTATAGGGTTATACACAACTATTATAGTCTCTAATGCATTTATGATCTTATGACATTTATTGTTCTGTTCTGGAATATAATTTTTAATAATTAAGTTCGTTTTGTTTTGTTTTATTTTATTTTATTTATGTATGCCATGACAAATATTGTAATGACTATTGATTCTTGATTCTTAATGAGCTCATAACCGCTTACTGTATAACAACCAAGCTCATAAAGTCTCAGATTGCACTGAGCCAATCGAAGCAAAGATCTTTACCCACGTAACTCGACAATTTTCGCAGTGAAAGTAGTCCAGTGTTACCACTTCATTTTTATGTCGGACAAGTGGCACCCCTGAACGGAAGTTTCAATCGTCGGTTTACATAGATACTTTTATCGTGCCGGAAGTACGAAATACATGTCGTAATCATAATTAATTCCTACGACAACATATTTACGTGTGTTGTCTTGATTCCCACACGGGCATTTGTCCATGCAACATTTTATAGTAAAGTTTATATAGTATAAAACGTCAAAACTATTTCTTTATTACTCTGTGGCAGCCAACTTGCACGGACTGGCGTAGGGAGAGAGCGTGGCCAACGGATTAGGCCCGGCTTCTATCACTTTTACCCGAGAAAATCCGCAGGAAAAAACATTCACAGCGCGGAAAGCTTGCGAAATAATCGGTCGCGGTTGTCATGTTGCGGCTAGAAAGTAATCGGTTCGGGAGGCTCCGTAAGCCTTCGGGAGCGCTCGCTTTTATTTGAATTTATAAGTTCTAGTAGGCCTACCACCGGTAGCACTTGTGCTGTTATTAACAATATTTCTACCTTGGTATTTTTGCAAAAATAATCGATAAATGACTTTAAACAAATGTAATTAGATGCACAGGCTAGTATTCTTTGTAAACAATTTGGAAAAATAAGTGGTTCTAAGCCCAAAGTTTACTTCTGTTCTACTTGTTTATGGTATAGGCCTAGTTACTTCTTGTGCCTGTTAAATTTTTGTAAGATGCTTTAAAAAATTTTTGTCTATCATCCCTTGGCTAACCTTTTCAATCCAAACTTCTTTTATCCAATATTTTGTTTTCCTTTTACATAACTGGAGTTTATTAATCATATTGCCTTTTCAGACCTACAGTATACGTAGAGGTTCATCCTTAGGGCAGTATCTCTTCCCCAATCCTTTTAAGACAGAAGATTATGTGTTTCATTTTCATCTCAATACATCTTTAAAATATCTCAATCTCTCGCTATTTTATTCCCCAGAGATATAGCCTAACCTTTTTATCTTCAATTGAGACACCGTTATATATGATTACTAAGTATAGGCCTATTAAAACTAGGTCTATTAAAGCGGTTAAAAAAAATTGTTAAATTAACTTGTTTTGTGTTTATTTTTACCTCCGGAAATCCTCTTGACTTTTCCTTTCTCCTCCTTTACCATAGTATAAATGGAGAAAGTATTTTTTTCGTCAAAATTTTTGAATTTGAGTTATTGGTAGCTTTATCCGTTTTTGTGCCCCCTGAGTCCAAAAAAAGTGGTTTTCGGAGTGATGTCTGTGTGTGAGTGTGTCTGGATGTTATGACAAAAATACTCAAGGCCCTAGTGGTCTAGATACAGTAATTCCACAATGGTCCAATTTTGATGAGATTTGGTATGTAGGTCCAAATCCATAATAATTCCAGGCGTTTTTTTGATATTTTTTTATTGTGTGTAGTTTATTCTCAAATATTATAGCTCTGACGATTTAGATTAAAATTTTGTGATTTATTATAATTAAAATGCTGAGTAAAATTACACCACCCGCATCTCCAAGAAAACTCGCGTTCGAAAGTTAGAGCTTATAGCGGTAAAAAAAATCGGTTTTTATTTTGTAGAAAAACTGCCAAATTGAAATAAATTTTACTTGTCACTATCAAAACGAGCTCAAAAAACTAAATACTCCATTACTTTAAATTATTACTCTACGTCAAGAGGTTGCGGAGAAAATTCATTTTTTCTTTTAGCGGTAAACGCAGTAGCCTACATGTACGCTGTTTATAGTCACAGACGCGCGTAAAGTCAAACTCGTGCTGCTCAACTGGTAGCCACCAAGCCACCAAGACATTAATGTGTGGTAGAAAGTATGTGCCAGTATCTGATACCGTTTATTTTCAACTACCATGCATCCCAAAGAAAAAGAGGTTAAGCGAAGTTTATAAACTATAATGTCAGATCTGCAACGCAGTAGGGCTGAACTTGTCAAAGTGGTAATGAGGGCCAGAAACACCATGCACCTGCTCTGTGTTATCAACAATGATTTATAACAGCAACAATGATAGCCTGGGGGCACTGACCCTGACATTGAGTCGACAGCCGACAGCGGCCACAGTTCACAATTCTTGGCACCACAACACACCATCCGATTACCAGGGATTCGATTAACGTATCGTGCAAAAAATTGATTATGACAAAAAATTATTTTGACCAACGAAGAATTGCAGAATTAGAAGTTAAACGTTATATCTGTTCTAAAGGATGAAAGGTTAAAGATGGGATTGATGTTTTTGTAAAATACAGCCAGTGGGGTGAACTATATGCTCCTGGTTTCTCTAACGAATCCAAAAAGTTAGTAGAACCCATCGTAGAAGAAGCAGGGGTAATCCGCTTCATGATTTTCGTTAGTTTTTATGATTTGATTGACAAATTTTGCTGTAAATTAATTGGGGAGTTTTTAAAACCTATTTTAGATCAATTAATTTTATACTGAAGGCCTAATTAAATCGTGATGAATTTGTACTATTTCTATTTAAGCGTATTTTAAATGAACGTAATTTATTTTTTTCGAAAACAATGAAATCTCATGTATTTTTATAGGAAATCCTCTGACCTATTAACCCTAAATAGTTGTTCGTTTATTACATTTCAAGATCAGACGATCTCTGTATACATTAAAATTAGTTTAACACGTATTCATAGAAGAGAGTATGTTATACGGTAGACGAATGGTATTCTATTTCATAAAGATTTTAAATAAATCGAATTAGTTGAACATTAGGTAGACGATTACATCTATCCTATACTCTTATACGAGCAATGTTTGCTTGTTTGCTTGTTTGCTTGCTTGCACAATTATCTCAAAAACGGCTCCGACGATTTCCTTCAAATTTTGGAATAAACTTAGTTTTACCTTAAAAATACGATTGAGATGGGTCTCGCCCCCAGGGAAAATCTAATTTTGCTAAAAATTAAAGTTTAAAATTACAAAATTTTAACATTGGGCTTATGGGTTGCCATGTTGGCAACGAATTAACAACATATAAACAAGAAGTACATTCAGAACTTCAAAAAGAAATGTAACAGCTGTTTATGTACTGCATATTAAATGTCAATAAAGTTTATTCTGATATTTAAATTTACTAATATTTCACCGAGCAACGCTCGGTCCTCCTGGTACTACTTATTTAATACGCTAAGGGTTTTTTTGTCTTGAGACCTCCTCCTACAATTTTCAACCGATTTTCAAGTTTTTGGTGTCGTTGGATAGGGCTTGGTCTGTAGTTGTTTCCGGCAAAATACTGATGAGAATCGTACTGAAAATAAAAGCGCTATCCACCATTGAAATCTCAAAATTTCCCATTTAAATAACAGTACCAGGGGGACCGAGCTTAAGCTCGGTAAAATTATTACTTTCGTTTCTCACACAAAGCTCGTTCGCTCCGCTCACTCGCCAGGCGGAAGGTTTGCTGCACATTGGTATGATTTTCCTAAAACCACAGATTAAAGATGTAACACATTGGTTTATTTTATCTACAGTTATCAGCTGATTTTTGTTCAGTTAAAAAATTTCCATAAGGATAACATGGGATCTTTGAAGGGCTCTAGCGCGAAAACCGGATTTTTCCCAGCTATGGGACCAGCTCCAATCGATTTCTGGTGGCCAAAACCCCCATATTCCAAAATTTGAAGGAAATCGTCGGAGCCGTTTTTGAGATAATTGTGCAAGCAAGCAAGCAAGCAAACAAGCAAACATTGCTCGTATAAGAGTATAGGATTGGGATTGAATAAAGCATTTTAAACATGTGTTAATAATCAGCTGTAAATACGTGTTGTTTTGGTTATTACAGATATTCACAATATTGGATTGGTCGGATGTTATTGATTTAGAAATAAAAGTAGCATTTGTATCATATTAAAATAAATTGCTCGATTTCGAGAGTTTATATTAATAATTATTATTATTATTATTTTATCAATCCGACAAAGTTTTTTCTTCATTTTTCATGAGAGTGTGAGAAGCGAGCGGGCATTACAGTTCAACTTTAAACCCCCCTCTTAACTTTATATTTTAAAGCACGGGTATCCAACTGTTTTAATCTTCTTTCAAATCCAGCAGTCTCTACGTCACTATAGCAAAGGAAACGCCTATGTTATCTAAGAATAAGAGAAAAAATTGTTTAAAAGTGCGACTCCCGTGTGTGCATAACCGGTAATATTCTATCAAACAGCAGCGAGTTGATAAGAATTGATAACGGAAAAACTGTATGATTGTAACGTTTAAATAAGGAAACGTAAACACTATTTGCTCTTGTTTTAGCCTACTTTTGTCGTTTAGTTAAAATGATGTACCGGAACGTAGGCGTACGGTTACGTTTTAAGATTTAGGAAGGAATAGTTTGAATTTTTGACAGTTTACTATAGACAATTGGAGAACCCTAATTTTTTATCAAGTTTTTATCTTAATTTGCCTTAAGTCAAACAAGGTTCATTGAACTCAGAGTTCCATAATGATTCAACTTGAATATTATAGTTAGGGCAGTAACGATTGATTTTCAATAGCAATACAGTTGCAGTAAAAGAATACAAACTTTGGTTGAATTTCCATGAATTGCCGCTTGAACAAATCTTGTTTAATTTAGGAAAACGAATACATAGTCTTTGAGTTATTTTGTTTGCCAAACTTAAGATTCCTTGTTATATTGAAATACTTTCAAAAACTAAATATGACTTTCAATTACCAGATCTAAGCCATTGTGATTGAACATGATCTGTCATTGATTTAATGCATTTAAAATCTGCATTTCTGTCCATGATTAGCGATTTAGACATACAGACCTATTATAAAAATTAAACAAGTTGTTATACAAGGACATAATTGAAGACTTATAATTGTTATTGATGTAATAATGATTATTGTGGTACCTCCTAAGAACGTTAAATTTAGTGCAATAAGTTCTGTAGATAAATACTTTAAACTGCATATTTATTACTAACAATACATGTTGAATACTTTACGTATTGTCTATAGCGTTTCAATGTCAATAGATGTTGTAAAACATGTCTATGGGTTAATGGATTTATTTAACCCATCAATAAAATAGTACCGTAGTCTATGCAACTATTGCCTCATAGAGCAAAAGCCCCTAACCATAAAATTAAAATAGCATGAACTAAAGTGTATTAGGCCCTACCAGTTCTTAGAGATGAAAGTTTTCAGAATCTTTAATTTTATTTTATGTAATATTTTAACAATACAGTTTGAGTTGGCCATTCGCCTCCAAATCACTCTTTACAATCCTATACACTGAAAGAATATAACTTCAACCAAGTCTCGGTTAAACGCCTTTTGGTTTATACTAATCAAGTAATTGGTAGCTCTTTACTATTTATACATATTTAAAAACAACCCTCTGAATTTGGTCAAAACATAGGCGATTGACTTTAACAAAATAATTAATAGTTGCCAACCAAGTAAATTGTCTCAATAAATAAAGTTGTTGATTTTAGCCGATCGGAAAGGTAATTAACAACGCTGAATTATCTGGGTAGCTCATGACCTAATAGGTTTGTTGTTAATATCCACCTAATGTTAGTAGAAAATACCTAACAATCTAGTTGAAAACAACAAGCAACAAATAATTGGTTGAATTTTACAAACTGTCACAGGTTATCAATAAACCTTTTTTCATAAACTAAAAAATGGTTAACAGTAACCAACAGGTTAAGTACCAAGTATGTTTGTTAGTTGTGACATATTAAGCGGTAAAATCGTGATTGATTGGGTAAAAATGACCAATTGCTAACAGGTTGGCAGCAATAACTTTTTCAAATTCTAACGGCCAGCTCCATTTCGTCAGTCTCTGTCTATTCCATTACAGCTATGCACGCAGATCGCGTCTCCGTGGGTGTTTCATCATTAACACGGCTGGTTCCGTGTAAAGTGTTGAGGTAAGGCAGTTAATTATTGTTGATTTTGAAAGTTTTTAATTCAAGTTTTGTAATATGCTACTACAGTATTCAGTTTTCTCCTCTTAAAGAATATGTTTTATTTTTGGTAGTGTCAGATCACCGAACGCACTTTACAAGTTTTAAATGGCCTTTAAAATAGTCTTCAATACTGATTATTTTCTTTAATTAGGCTACTTAAATCCTAGAGATAAATAGGGTTTGCTAAGATAAAAAAAACTATTTTAATTCTTGAATAATACAATAATCTATTAATCATTTAAAGATATTTTTGCCTCCTAGGGGAAGGCTTAATTTTATTTGAAAGTGTGGGTCTGGGTCTGGGCCAACTGAGAAAGGTTTGAATTTTTTAAAAATATATTATTAACTTGACATAGGGACTTAGGACCGATAACCTTTTATGGTTCTTGTGACCTCAAACCTTTATAAAACATAAACATATTGTATAAACTTATCAAAATTACTTTACCTACAAAACCAACTAAGTTTAAATCGAATGCATTCTTAAGTACAAATAATGCAATGTAATCCTGGAGCCCCTATTCTGTCAGGAGGGAATTAGAATATTCATCAGTTTCCTCGCTCAGTGTAACTTGTATTTTGTCAACAAAATTACAAAACTTGAAATAAAAACTTAAACAATCGACAAAAATAAACTGCCTGTCCTCAAGTATGGTACCCACCTACCCAATAGATTGGTACCAACCTAACAAGTAGGTTGATACTGTACCAGCGACTAACTAGATTCATACTCACCAACCAAGTAGATTGGTACCCACCAACCAAGTGCATTGGTACCTACCAACCAAGTGCATTGGTACCCAGCAACCGAGTAGATTAGTACCTATCTACCGAGTAGATAGGTACAATTCTACCAAGTAGTTGGTTCGCATTTACCGTGTATAGTGGTTTCTCCTAACCCAGTATGATAATTATTTTTAATGGAGAGAGTTAGTTATTTTACACCGATTAATAATGTTATTCTCTACTAAATGTTTTAATTAATTTACTTGGTTAGGTTTTACACACGCCAATAGGTTAGTCATTTGACCAAGTACAGTTAGTTATATTTAACCATGATATTTAACCAACTTCAGTTGGTTGTGGCAACCTTTTAAACCGGTCGGTGCTATAGTAACACTTTTAATCCGTTACAGGTAAATAATTTTTTTGTTAAAATCAACCATCTGGTTTTCTCAGTGTACTATTAAGCCATTCATTTGTAAATGCTTCATTTTGTCTGTTGTTTAACTTGTATCGATCTATGAAAAATAAGTTTTGAAAGTAATAGTAATAACTTTGAGCTATGGAAGGCCTTTTAATATAACATAGAAAAGTGGCAATGAGAAAAAAAGCATTACAGTACGGATGTTCAGCGCCCATTTCAGGGTCAGTAAACTTTCAATTATACTTAGATTGTATTAAAGGCTGAATAAAATCGGTTTATACATTAATTTATCTACTAACAGCTTAAATTTGATTAATCACTATAATAACAAACAAGTCGTCTTATTGGAGTAGTACCTGTATTTTAATGTGAAACCTTTATCTTCTAGAACTAGAGCTAAATCTGTATCTTGCAACCAGTTTGCAATAGGTTTGAATTTCGTTTAATTATGTCTACCCCTTTATGATGTTGGATGTTTACTGTAATATTATTTAATATTGGTGCTTATTCAAAGGTCTTACCTAGATAAAGAAAAAATCAATCAACAATATTTCTGCTATAAACATGCTTTACTGATCTATTTCTGTGTAAAGTATGTCTCCAGACTGAGAAAATTTGATCACATATCATGTGAGCGGGAGTCCCTTGGCTTATTGCCTATGGCCGACTTATGTTTTCTCCGCACATCTTGTCTCATCCAGAAAGTCCTGGAAGACCTGAATACCTCAGAGAAAGGCTGAAAACCCGCTCTGAGGTACGTTCCCGCTGCACTAGGCAGGACACCATGCTTGAGTTGCCTCGTGTGCGCTGTGAAGGGGATAGGAGAGGGTTTTCTTATTTTGCCCCAAAAACTTTAAATATATTATGCTGTTGTCCAGGTTGGGGAGTGGCCTGAGTACAAATGAATTTAAGAGGGCACTTCTTGACTTGTTGTACAAAGAGGGCACTTTTTATAAAAATTAACTTTGTTTTAACCTGAAAATGTACTTTATTTCATTTATTATAAGTTTGTATTTATGGCACATTATGTTTAGTTATTAATTTTTATTTATGTACAAATATGACTCAAGTTGTTTTGAAAACCATGTTACATGAAACAAACTCTAAAGACAATTTTATTTATTTATTGATTTATCTATTTCTATACCAGCGTTCCAAAACTGCTTCCTACCCAACCAACTTTATCAGTGGCAACCGTTCACTATCTCAACCATCTCAACTAATGACGACTAATTACGGGATATCACCAATGGGAAATCCCAAACCCATTATAATAAGTGACCTTAATCTTTGTCGACTCTCTTAATGTTTGATTGGTAACAAATTTAAATCACAGAAACTCAGATATTTTTGTGGGCTAATCTATTCTATTCTTTGGCCTAGTATACACACATAGTATACTCATCTCACGATAGGCCAACTTATGGCTCGTAGAATTAAAGTCACTGTATATGAGTCGCTAGTTGACAGCCACAATGGACTGAGCGACGGCCATCTTTGAAGTGGGAAAATCAACAGTGTTACCAACCTACTGCATGTAAACAAAGTTTACTCAATCTCATGTAGAGCAGAGGCTGATGTGAACATATTATGCTCCCCCCCCCGTGGGAATTTTCGACATACACATTTTTGTGTTTGTATTGACATGTACTTTATGGTTTTATGTGTTTGCCACTTAAAAATTACAGCATATCCCGAAAAATACGAAAAAACCATGAAAAATATAAAATCTACTATCACCATTAAAATGATTCAGTTTCCAAAATCTTTTGACCGAAAACACTAACAGTTTTCTTGGCCAATTTTATTAATTAATGGGTCGTTATAAGGCTCTCTACTTAAATATTTCCAAATAATTATGAATTTTTTTAAGATTTATGGTGAAAAAGTGAAATAACTTGTTTTATATACAGTGTGGTTGAAAAGTCCCGGAACAGTGAAATATATTTTTAACCAATATAGATAAAGTTACAAGACTTGGTATATCAATAATGGCCATAAATGTCTACTCTTTTAAGGCATTATCACTTTTTTACCCCTTAAGGGGGATGGCCCACTAGGAGTCAGACAAAATTCTTAAATAGCAGCATAGGTCAAGTTTGGTATCAAATTAAAGGCCCTAATTAGCAGAGTACAATGCCGCAAACCCGACGTTAAAAGGTTGGGTATAAAGAAAGTTATTGCATTTTAAAATTTTGCCCATATATTTTAATGGAAACTTTGTTTGCCTGCCATTTCCGTTTCGGTCATCCACTTGAAGTCTAGTTTGCGGCATTGTACTCTGCTATGTGAGACCTTTAATATGATACCAAACTCGACCTATGCTGCTGCTTAAAAATTTTGTCTGACTCCTCGTAGGCCGTTTTTTCTTGCTTTTCTGGAATATGCTGTAATTTAAAAAAGGCAAACAACCGAATTCTTAATCTAGTAGGTAATACCAACAAAAAAAGTATAAGTCATAAATTCCCACGGGGAGGAGGGTTTCATATTGGCGGCTCATGGTCTAATAATAATTTTCATGTGCTTCCAATCAACAGTGCTACCAATCTACCTGAAGTGAGCCAAAATCTAAATTTACACGATCTCGTAGTGATTTTCATAAGATCAACTGTACGGAGTGATTATTAGTTGCTTGATATAAATCACCGATTTTATGTGCATTTTAAGACATATGCGAACGAATGATGAGTGCAGAATGGGTATGAGCTTTGTCAGTGTAGCTTTGTTATTGACAAAGGCCAGGTGATTCTTTTTTTTAGAATCATTAGTTAAAAGCTCAATGAAATAAATTGTGAAATCGATTGAAAGGGATGGCAACAAAGTCAATATTTTCCAGCTTTTATAATGGTGTCCAATTACAGTTCTCAAAACTATCTCAGGAACGGTGTCTATACTCGTATATTACTGTTTTAGTTAATATTTTTCGTTTCACAGACTACAAAACTAGCTTAGGTTTTGCCCCAGAATTATTTTTTGCATGAAACCCCTACTTATTTCCATGAATTGTTGATGTCAACGAACAAAAGATGTTTTAAAACTTGCTTAATTTGTTTTAGATATTTATTTGAGCTCTACAACTTCAGCAAAACTAATTTTGAAAATTAAATAACTTTATTTGACACACCAACGCACCCTGGTACGTATTTAATTCTGCTGACTGAAGGGTGAATGTTATGGTCGGTGCAGTAACATTGGTATCTCTGGCCTGCGTAGCAAGAACCCCGTTTCTGTTGCGGTTGCGTTGCGGTTATTCGTTAGAGTTACGGTCGTTTTCGAAACTTCCTCCTCGGCTCTAGTGCTTTAGTTACTACAGCTCCATTGTAGTAGAAGTGTTTTCGTTGTTTAAATACATTGCAGCTTTACTCATATCTTGTAAGTTTAATCTTGGAGCAGTTGATAGAAGTTTAGTGTACTAAGGTGTAGATGGTATTAAAGAAAAGTCAGGTTGATAGAAAATTTTAGAAAGCTAATTCCTTCAAAATTTGTTTTTTACATTACCTGACCTTTCCGCAGAAATGCCGAAAAATTCCTCCATCGTAATAATTGTAAAGAATTTGTTCAAGCTGGGAGAATTTTTTAGGCATTTGTGGCATACCTTACGGAAGGTTGTGGGATTCCTCTGAACTCAATTAAGAAGAAACTCGCTCTCCAAAAAGGTTTTCATTATGTTTCAACAGTTGGTTTATTTCATACTCACTGAACTTTACCAATACCCTCAAAGACGTTGAATATAATAGGCCTATAGCCTTAGTATGTTTTGGGTTTTTTTGTTAAAACGATTTGGGTAGGGAACTCTAATTTCAAATGTTGGCAAATTAATTAGCGACGAATATATTTTGGCGATAAGTTTTATTCGGCAATATCAACACTTGTTTGTACTCTATTGCGTTTCACCGCGGTTCGTGTGCAAAATGCAGTATATTAGAAGTTCAGAAAGAAAGATGAAATTAAAATTCCTTGAAATATCAAAATTGTGTATACATTTGAAATTAAGCCTAGTGCATTATCATCTAATAATTCTCAAGGTCCATACGTGGTTTAAAATGAATCTTTCTCGTACCATTATAATTAAGTTTGCCTTGTGATCTATTTTATTTGGAAGTGATGAAGAGTTCGATCCAATGACCCTGATACAAATATGAATCGAATCCTCGCGTACCGTCCCCCCGGACCGCGTTTGGGCACATCCAAAAAGAGCTAATCCTTCAGGTCATTTTCGGGGCGTTGTAAAATCTCCCCCTTCCAACTGGTAGGAAGAGCTAGCTCCAGCCAGCCGTGTTAATTGTGTAATCAGGCAGACATAATAGGATTATCCTAGTGCACCTGAGCAGGATTCGTTGTCGCCAGCACAGGCCTGGCGATATACAGTACCAAGTTAGGCCTACATGGATATACAGTACTGCTCAACCCAAACAATTCTTTGTAGTCTTGGTCTTAGTAATGTCGGTCACAGACTGTGCGCTACGATGCCAAGCCCGAAAGGCTCTTTTCTATAAGAAGAGCTTATTCGCTCCACTCACTCGCCTCCTCGACAAGCTCGTGCATTTATTATTTTGTTCAGCGACAGTTAATGGATGTTGTGGAAACTTTAACCATTCATTAGTCTAATCTGGACAACTTTAAAATACGACAAAATAAACGGTATCAGATAACTGACCCATACTTTCAGCTTTCTCTATAGGCCTATACACTAAGGTGAATTCTCATAGTATTGGCGAGTTTTAAACCTATTGCCGGTGGTGCGATCTTCTGCGGCGTACATGAAGTACAAGTGGCATATAATAGATATTACCATTGTATAAAGAACCGAATAAGTAGGGAAGTGAGAACGCCGCCCCCTAAACACAGATAGCACCACCAAGACGTAATTTTTATTCAAGGATCATGCTGATTGGTTGAATGGAAACAGATGGCTACACGTATTGGCAGACGTATTGTTAAAATATAGTTCTCAATATTATTATTAATAGTGCAACATTAGATTCGTTATATTAGTGACGATAACATTCAATATAAAATCAAACACAGTAAGTGGAATAGGCTTGTAAACTTCTGCTTCAGTGATTTCAAGGGTTGAATAACTAGCTCTTTTTGGATGTGGTCCGGGGGGCCAGTCTTAAGCCTCTAGCTCATTTTGGATGTGTTTGGAATGCGGCGCAGGTGGATCAGCTCATTTTGCCAGAGCCCCCGCGTTTACGTTGTTGTTGCCGGGGGGGGGGGGGGGGGGTCGCCCCCAGTTTGCGGTTTGCGACACCAGAGGGCGTGGCGGCCTCGAAAATCGGACCAGAACCTCAACCCTAGCCCCGACGGCGACGGCGACCACTGCGCCGCCCTGGAAAACGAAACTGATTGCCACTACTTTGCGTAGAAACTGTGCTGCAGTGTTTTATTGTTCCATTTCACAAGACAGAACAGAACCTTAACAGTTTTGCTATGAAGTATTTAATGTTGATAAAATATAAAATAATAGAGGAAACGTTTTGAACTAAAGCAATTGAAACTATACATGTACTGCATGCGTATTGTAGCAATATAATGATGTAACAACCTTCTGATTATGATTATTTATTTACATTCATGGTGTGAAAACGCACGGGAGCTTTTCTGTCCTTATACCCTACGTCTTCAATGATTAGGACATTTCCTATTGGCGAATTCTCTTGCAAATAATTCTTAAGCAAAAGTGAAGCGAATGGTAAGGTAAGGTTATTCATAAGGCTGGGTGTCTGAGTAATTAGAGTTTGCTCGCCTTTGACACAAAGGTTGCTGGTTCGGTCCCGAGAAAAGTCAGCACTGTAGTTTTTAAGTCTAATTTCTAATAATAACTAAGTCTAATTCTAATAACTAAGTCGAATCCTCACTTAGTTGCCATTTGTTATTGGCTATCAATAATGATGCTAACAAATCGATGTTAGATAGTTACAAGACAGGGGTTTGGAAAGTTCCCAACTAAAACATTAAAAATGCCGCTGGTGTAGAGCCTTAGAAAAAGGGAATATTATACCCCTTCGAACCTCTTTTTATTATAAACTAGCTTATTCGGCATGCTTCACGATGCCAATTTGAAATTTTTTGACCTTCAGGTGGGCTCGTTCGCTACGCTCACTCCCCGTCAGGTTTAGCTCGTTCGCCGCAAGTCTATAATATTGTCTAGATTTTTATTACCAATCTTCCCTCAATAATTTAAATGAGGATTGCTGTTTATAAAATTAATGACTCTTCAACTAATCATATGTTAGAATAGGAAAATGTTGCTTCCGTAAGAGTAACACGGTAACTTTGAGAAGGTCTAGGACGTAGCCCTTTGTGAATAATAATATGAAAATAGTCAGACTTTCCTATTTTAAACATAAAGAATGGGTATACCAAATTTCAGCACTCTAGCTAGTCGAGATGTTCAAATATTAGTGATGAATGTGTGAGTCAGTGAGTGAGGGCTTTCCTTTTTACACGTTTAGATTACTTTTTGTAACATAAATACTCAGGTTACACATTTATAATAAAATTAATTCGATTTTCATATTTTTTTATATAATTAATACTAACTTCTCAATTTCCTAATTCATGAGTCCACATGTTGATTAGGCATTTGAATTGAATTAATATAGCTTCACCTTTGCTTAAAAATGCAGGAATACATTTTTTAATATAATAATTTTTTACGTGTATAAGAGTGAGTCAGGTATAATATGAAATAATATCTCCCTTTAGCATAAATATAAACATTTTACTATTAACTTATTCAATGTACAGCATGTTTCTTGACAGTAAAGGGAAAACTTTTTCCTTATACTTAATTTTGCAACGCAGGAAGAAACCGCTATACAGCACTTCGGCCAAAATTGACCCAGCCCATAATTAAGTATTTAAATATGATTTATATAAAGCGGTTTTTGCTCTGTGTCGCTATACGTTATGCTAATCTCTAATCCATGCACTAGCCCTACCACTTTCACATTCCGATATAATTGTATAGACGCCCGAGCCCAAACGCGTTGTCCAATCCAAATGCCACTGGAGTTATGAATGACTGGCTGTAGGTCGGGTCGGCTGCAATCAGCTGTTGCTTGATCAGCTGACTGAGCCAACCGATCAGCTGATTGTACACGTTTGGCGGTTTTCTATTGTAATCAGCTGTTTTTGTGATCTTGAAAATGGGGAGAGGCAAAACTACGTGTAATATAGGTCTTTGATCTGTCATCCAACTAAATTAAATCAAAATTGTATTATATTACAATGAAAAATCCAATTTAAAAAGAAACTATGCTCTCTTTTACGTTACATAGACCCTACTGGTTTTAGTGCTGCAACATTTTTATTATATTATTTAACAAACATTGATTACATTTGCCCATAAATTGTTATTCAAAATATGTAATTCGGTTAACTTAAAGAGGTTAAGAATAGACACTTAATAATTTCATAAACGTTTTTAAGATGGAAAAAGATAAACTTTATTAGTGTGTAAAGAAACTCTTTTTTATAAATTTTAAAAGTTGTAGTAGTATGCCTTTTATTGCTTAGACGCTTGTTTTTTTGCACGGAGAAACGAGTTTAGATTCTCTTCTCTGTGCTTGTAGGTTTCAAAAAGAACATCAATACAAACTAATGTTGGAAGATAAATAATTATTCTTTTTACCACCCAAGACGCAAGACCGACAATTTATAATATAAAACATTTAGGTACAAAATAATAATTCAAAAATACCGATCTTCATGGAAACTGCAGAGCACTACTAGTATTTTCTCTAATACTGTAAATATTTTGGAAGTTTTTCAACGATCCTATATAATCACACTCATTGCTTTCATATTAAAAACGTAGGCCTACAATTCAGTAAAAATATATTGCTAACGAATAACTATTTGTGTTACAATTGATTACAGAAACTGTTAACATTAGTCAAACACAGTTATTCTTAGAAAAAATAATTTTTAATATTACCGAAGGATTTGTATGCTTGTTTACATATGACTCCACAGAAAACATGTTCTATATACAAGTTTACAAGTTTAATTTTTAAGTTAGCCGATTTGAATATTTCGCAAGCCATGCTCATGAAATTGTCTTCGTTATTTTTGCATAGTCGATGTTGAAAAGTAGAGAAATCTCGTTGGCTCCAGTTTTTCTTGGCTCTGTCACCTGATTAGCTGATAGAAAGTGCTATTGGAAGTAGGCCTGCTCTCAACGCTGAAAGAATAATAATGGCTTTCCTACTTTATACAGTCAAGTCCGGTTCCTTGTATATGTATTGCCACGCGCTTTCCTGAAAAACTATTATTTAGTTGCAGTAAGTCCCTTTCGACTCTGATTCGTGCCAGAAATCCTAAACCTGTCGAAGGTGAGAGGAAACCGAGTAGAACATTTTCCAGTTTATAGACTGCTAAATTCTATATTACACTCTACTTTTCATTGATATGTGTATTAGTATTTCGTAATTTTTTATAATATTTTCAGTACATAGATCGTAATAGCCTATTAAGTTGTAATGGATCGTTAAATGTGCATAATAAAGCATGTCTTTAAGTAAACTATTTAAGTAATTCTATTAAGTAATTCGCTACTTTTATAAAAATATTGGATTATTTTAATTTTAAACTTACTATCCAATTCATTTAAAGAATACAGTAATTATTATGTAGAATTTTTCGAAGGAAAATCTTTTTTAAGGGTTTAATTTAACCTGTTAATAACTTCAAAACACATTTATGTAACTGGTTAAAGCAACAAGCATTCTATAGGCCTACTGTCGAAGGAAGTACCTCAACTTTTATATGTCAACTTGGTCTTACTGATTTCTAATGGAAAATATAACAATATAATGTTTTCTAGTAATAGGCCTAATTTCTCAATTGTTTTTTTTAAATTAATGTATCAATGATTTATTTAGATTATTATATGGGTTAATATGTAACCCATATTGTACCTAATGGCAAAATAAACTTCTTGATTCTTGATTCTTAATTATGTTCCTTTGCCCAAATATCAATACTTCATTTTCGGTACAGTAAGAATCTTTAATTGTAATTGAAATAAAACTCAAAAATTGTTTTCATCCAATAAATTTAATATAACCTAACCCACCGCAATAATCCAATCCGGGTCATCCTGCTTTATTTTTCAAAACCACGTTTCGAAACCGCACTAACAATCAACAACGTGGTAGGAGAGGGGAGCGCGCCACAACAATGCAGTAGAAAACAGCTGACGGCGATGTAGCCAGCCAGCTGACATAAGAGCAACAAAGATCAGCTGATTGAGAGCAGGAGGGGGGTTTCCCCCTCCAGTGTTGCCACTCACTTCGGCGCTGAAATCGAAACTGGATCGCCTCACGGCCACTTTCTAGCAAACGTGGCACCCTGTCCACCTCCGCCTGCAGTGGCGATTTTGTTGCAATTTTTTAATTTTCTGTCGTTGGAAATGGTTTTTGTTTTGTGACAGTTGTCTCTACGGCAGCCTTGGATATATTCTAAAACTGTGAGTTTGATATTGTTTTCTTTAATGGTAATTTTTTTGATATTTTAAGATCCGTCGTATAATAGTATTTAAGTGGGTATTTTCAATCAATATTTTCAAATTAAAAAGAATTATGTATTTTTTTTTTATCTTTTCAATAGGCGGTTTTCTTACTCTTGATTTATTCTGTCGAATGTACATTTAGTAAGTAGTATAGGCCTAATACTGTACGTACCCCTAAAGACAAAAGTTGTTATAAAACTTAAATTAGCGTAACAATTGACTAAATTATTATTTTGTGAATTATATTACTTTTTTCCGCCATAAGTAAATAATATAAATTGTTTTGTATTCAGTACGTCAGCAATCTGCTATTGCATGTAATATAAAATGGAGTCAACCGTTGGAATGTAAAATATAACATAAAACACAGCGAAGTGTTTTTTATGTATCTTGTAGGTTTCAAATCAATTTATTAGAAGAAAAAGACTTCTTACCTGTAACTCAATTGACGGATAAAGTAATAATAAATAAATTCAGTAGGCTTAATTCATTATTGAACTCTTCGATCAAGAAACTTTTTTATATAAACTTTCGTTTCATTTCCTTTTTCACGACATATTTAGGATTTACACTTGTTACTGATTACAAGATTACTGTACAAGACTCGTTAACAAGATATTATAACGCCCCTTTCACACATCACGGTTTTGCCCGTACGATTAAAAATCGCAGGGCGAACATTCCAATAGAATCTTATAAAAACCGTCGCCGTACATGTGTGAAAGGTCTCATTAGATTCTTTTGGAATGTCCGCCGTGGGATTGTTAATCGTAGGCCTACTAGAGCAAAGGCTGATGTGAACATATGCTCCCCCCCCCCGTGGGAATTTTCGACATATACATTTTTGTGTTTGTATTGACATGTACTTTATGGTTTTAGGTGTTTGCCACTTAAAAATTACAGCATATCCCGAAAAATACGAAAAAATCATGAAATATATAAAATCTACTATCATCATTAAAATGATTCAGTTTCAAAAATCTTTTGACCGAAAATACTAACAGTTTTCTTGGCCAATTTTATTAATTAATGGGTCGTTATAAAGCTCTCTACTTAAATATTTCCAAATAATTATGAATTTTTTTTAGATTTATGGTGAAAAAGTGAAATAACTAGTTTTATATACAGTGTGGTTGAAAAGTCCCGGAACGGTGAAATATATTTTTTACCAATATAGATAAAGTTACAAGACTTGGTATATCAATAATGGCCATAAATGTCTACTCTTTTAAGGCATTAACACTTTTTTACCCCTTAAGGGGGATGGCCCATGAGGAGTCAGACAAAATTCTTAAATAGCAGCATAGGTCATGTTTGGTATCAAATTAAAGGTCCCAATTAGTAGAGTACAATGCCGCAAACCCGACGCTAAAAGGTTGGGTATAAAGAAAGTTATTGCATTTTAAAGTTTTACCCATATATTTTAATGGAAACTTTGTTTGCCTGCCATTTCCGTTTCGATCATCCTTTTGAAGTCTAGTTTGCGGCATTGTACTCTGCTATGTGAGACCTTTAATTTGATACCAAACTCGACCTATGCTGCTGATTAAAAATTTTGTCTGACTCCTCGTAGGCCGTATTTTCTTGGTTTTCTGGAATATGCTGTAATTTAAAAAAGGCAAACAACCGAATTCTTAATCTAGTAGGCAATACCAACAAAAAAAAGTATAAGTCATAAATTCCCACGGGGGGGGGGAGGGTTTCATATTGTCGGCCCATGGTCTATACGGGCAAAACCGTGATGTGTGAAAGGAGCGTTTAAGAAGCAATAAATGTACAGCAATAATGATCTTGAACATGTTAGTCTGGACAAATGGAGTAGGTAGTGTTTAGAATAATTGTTCATTCGCTGCGCTCGTGCTGCATTCTGAAGCCTGTTGCACTCTCGGAGAAACAATAAATTGTACATAAATGAATTTGTCGACGCATCGTAATGATCTTCTAAAAATCTAAGGAAACCATGACGGTTATGTGTGTTATTTCTGACATATTTTATTCACATGCAACACAGAGTATTTAATTACAACAGAAAAATTCAAACTGTTCAGAAAAGAGGGTGGCTCAATAACCTGTCGCAGTAAAATATGCCTCAACCATAAAGCTATTCCTAATTTTATAAACTGGATTCAAATCACAGACAAACTGCTCTTTAGATCACGTTCCATTATCCAACCTGTGGTAAAAGGAGAAAAACTAGAAAACTACTCATTACGTCAAGAGACACGCTTGCCATGACGTATTCTGACGTCATCATAAGCGTTACGACTATGTCACCATGCTGTAGTTGGCGTTTCAAGACTGTCGTGTCAACATAGATGAGTTGAACAGTTAGTTGTATGGTTAAAAAGTCGTTAGCCAAAATTAAACAGAGTGTTTTGCATTTTTTACATGCATGACCGTCTTCTAATTGACAAAGACTTCTAATGACAAGACTTCTAATTTAATTTAAATGCTAAATTTTACCATGTTAGGGCCTACTAGTGACAAGAAGTGTGAATAAAAATAATTTTAAAATGGCATACTTGCTACACATCAAAGAAAGCGTTTTCTTTGTAGGTGTGTATATCTTCAATATTTACCTCTTGATAAATTTGTATTTTGAATAATATGTCCTAATTTTTATTTAAAAATTAAATATTTAACCTCCTCGCCTAATCCTATACTATAAGACGAGCACTGTCTATGTGTGTTCCACGATCTCGAAATCTAGCGGGTATATTTTGCTTAAACTTTGCATTTAAGAGTGTTTGGCCCAAAAATAAGTTTTGAAACAGTCTCAATCCCTGGAAAAATCGAATTTGGTATAAATTTAAGTTTAAAAGTCGTAACTTTTAACATTGGTCTTATGGGTGCTATTTTGGTAACGAAATAACAATCAAAGGTATACAAAAAATAAAGGAACATTAATCTTAAGCAGACTTTTTTGTTAACTATGAAGAGGTGTAGTTGGTTGTTGGTGGAAATATCAGAACTGAATTAAAACCAACGATCAAGGCTCGGTTAACCTGGTACTTAAATATTTAACTAAGGAAGCTCCAATATTTTACCACAATAAATTACAGTGATGTATAGATTTAATTTTATGACCTGTATTTTCATGTTTTTAAAACCAACCATAGGCAATATCAGAAAAAAATCGTTGTCAGTCGTTAATAGGAGACAAATATTTTGATCTAACAAAAAATGTTTAAATTATAATAATTAATTAATAATTTAGTTTAAAAATCTTATAAAGGAGTTATTGCCGTCTCCAAGCGTTCTCTATTTTATTACTTTATTCTATTTCCTCCTCCGAGGTGGACGCCCTGCATTATTGTCATCATTGATATCGTCATCTGAAACTGAAACCTAGTGGGGGAATATTTGCTATCTTGCTTTCTTGCTTTCTCGCACAACATTACAGATCTCTTCAGGTAATAGTTTTTCCAAGACAGGAATAATATCATTCCAACACAATTTCAACCAAATTATATTCAAACTTCGCTTAGTATTTCATTTCAAATTTTCAAGATCAAGTGTAAATTTATTTTGCCTATTTTCACATACATAACCTATTAGGATGTCTAGTGCTGATACTGGAAATGCTTTAAATACGGGAATAAAAATGGAAATCTATTTCCATATTAAAAACACTGGAATTTCAAAATATAGATACTTCAATTTTTTAATTTAATTCAAATCTGTTATTTTTTTACGCATAAAGTACTGATTTTTTCGTTTTATCAGTAAATACCTATATAAAAATATTTGAAGAAACTTGTAGTCTGTTCAATTAGTTAATCAATAAATGTAAAACATTTGTGTGAAGATACAGCTTAGAAAATGTTAACTTTGTACTCAAAATTTAAATTTCTTTCTTAAATTGCATTCTTTTTTCAAGGTATAACTTATTTAATTAATTTTTTGTAGTTAACTGTTGGTACTTTTTTTAGTGCATTGTGGTTATTTTATTTTTATTTTTTTTTCATTAAATAAATTTAAATTAAAGTGGGAGTAACAAAGGTCTCTAGGAGGAGTTGGGAGACCCTCTTAAAAAATATTAAACAATTTTAATGATGGAAAGTAGAAATCGGAGTTTATAAGTAATATATTATTACTTATTATTTATAATCATAAGTATTTTATCTTTATGCAAAAATCTATATTAAATTTCTTTATATGAATAAAATAAATATCATAATTGTTACTACATGTTTGGATTAATACTTCGCAAGAATACTGGAATTGTTTGAAAAAAATACAGAAAATATACTGGAATTCTAAAATTATATTTCAGTATACACCCTGCCTATAGAGGTGTGTTTTCAAGTGCTTTTGGGACTTCAATACTGACATAGTGACAATTCAATGAGTTTTATGAACATATCAAACAATGCTAGACAAGACAAAGGTGTTGACGACAGTCTTTCTTTTTTGTTTGGAAATATTTGTTAGACGTGTTTGAAATCGCTAAAAACAGGAACAACCAAAAATTAATTCATCAAAATTATAAATAAATATGTTGCCGTTTTGTGATAGTCATCTAAATCTAAAGAAATCGCATTCATCTTATTTGTTTGGTAGTCGATTAGGGCCTATATGAGCTCAATTGAGGTTGTAAGAAATTCTATGAAATTTTTTTTATGATTTACTATCAGTTACCCGGCGCGCGTTGCTGCGCTCAAATTAAGTTGTTTGTATAAATAAAGCTATTTTAATATAACAAAAAGAAGATAAGTTAAGTTTTAAGTTTTTTAATATAACAAAAAAAGTCAATGGCATAGAAAGTAAGTATATTAATATTACTGTAAGGCCAAAGGATAAACAGGCATTTTGCAAATTTAAACCCAGAATAGTCAAAGTTTGCCTCGTATCTTATTGATCGTAATTGCAAATGCAAGAGCACCTATGAGCAAAGAGGCACGTCCATGTCAAATTTCATCCCCCGAGGCCCTAAATTAATTTTAAAGTCCAGTGGAGCACAGCCCTGCTAAAAAATATATTTGCAAAACCATTCTTGGTGAGTACCTATGAGCAAAGAGGCATGTCCAAGTAAAATTTCAACCATGGTTGCCCTAAAGTAATTTAAAGTCCAGTGGGCCGGGGCCCTAAAGAGCTTAAAAATTATATTTGCAAAACCGTTTCCTAGTGAGTAGCTATAAACAAAAAGAATCATCCATATAATTTCAACCCCGGTGGCTCTAAAGTGATGTTAAAGTCCACTGGGGCGGAGCTCTAAGGATCTTAAAAAACTATATTTGCAAAACTGTTTCTTAGTAAGCACCTAAGAGTAAAGAGAATCGTCTGTCAAATTTCAACCCCGGTGGCCCTAAAGTAGTTTCGAAGCCCAGTGGGGCGGAGCCCTAAAGAACTTCAAAAACTATATTTGCAAAACCGTTTCTTTGTGAATACCTATGAGCAAAGAGGCACTTCCATGTTAAATTTCAACCCTGGTGGTCCTGAAGTAATTTTGAAGTCCAGTGGGGCAGAGCCCTAAAAAGCTTCAAAAACTATATTCGCAAAATTGTGTCTTAGTGAGTACCTATGGGTAAATATCATCGTCCATCAAATTTCAACCCCGGTGGCCCTAAAGTAATTTTGAAGTCCAGTAGGGTGGTGCCCTAAAGAGCTTAAAAAACTATATTTGCACAACCGTTTCCTAGTGAGTACCTATGAGCAAAGAGAATCGTCCATGTCAAATTTCAGCTCCGGAGGTCCTAAAGTAATTTCAATGTCCAGTGAGGCAGAGCCCTAAAGTGGTTAAAAACTATATTTGCAAAATCGTTTCTTAGTGAGTACCTATGGATAATGAGCATAGTCCATCAAATTTCAACCCCGGTGGCCCTAAAGTAATTTTAAAGTCCAGTGGGGTGGAGCCCTAAAAAGCTTAAAAAACTATATTTGCAAAACCGTTTCCTAATGAGTAACTATGAGTAAAGAGAATCGTCCATGTTAAATTTCAGCTCCGGAGGTGTTAAAGTAATTTCAATGTCAAGTGAGGCGGAGCCCTAAAGTGGTTAAAAACTATATTTGCAAAATCGTTTCTTAGTATCGTTTACTTATGGGTAAAGAGAATCATCCATCAAATTTCAACCCCGGTGGCCCTAAAGTAACTTTGAAGTCCAGTGGGGTGGAGCCCTAAAGAGCTTATATTATTTGCAAAACCTATGGATGTATGGTGCTCCTATGGACAAAGACAATCGTCCGTGTCAAATTTCACCACCTGTAGGCTTTTAGTGTAATTGTGAGCTTCCGTAGAGCGGAGCCATAAAGACACCACAAACATCAACATTATACCTCACACCTGGTTACTTCTATGATTATAAGCATCTGCTTGAATGAAACTTTCAAATTTTTTAATTACAGCAGTTCATTTTGTAAACACTAAATTTCTAAAACCTGACACTGCACCATTGTATGCCCTCTGGGTCAGAGCCCTTTGGACAGATTTGAACTAAACTTCACAAAAAAAGAATAATGCTTAATAATGCCTGAAATTTTCGTTGCAATCTGTTGAGAGGTTTCGGAGTTTATAGGCAACATACATATATATATAAATATATATACATACTTCCTCTTTTATACATATAGATTTATGTTTATTATTTGATTGTTGTATTTATTATTCTGTGATGCTGTTCACCTTTTCATGGCAAATATCTATCTTCTTATTTCTATAAGGGTTTCGTCTGTTACGTCCCTTTTTCTCTCGACCTACTGGACCGATTTTTAAGTTCGAGCTGTCATTTTAAAGCTTAGGTTATACCGCAGTGACGAATCGTAATTAAAAAGGTCATAGGCTATTGTTTCAGGCTTCGCCCCCATCGCCTTTGATTTATTTCTAGAGGCGCTTTAAAATGTTTACCAACTTTTATTGCAAGTTCTTTAATATGAATTGTAATTTAACAGCTGATTACCTTCAGATGAATTTTAAAAGCCAGATAGTAAACAATAATAGATCTCTGTCACTTCATAATCAACATTCACGTAGGCTACTGTTGGTGAGTTTCACTCATACAGAATCATAAAATGCGCAATTTGCGCACGGGCCACATCGTTATATTAATTTGTAATGTTAAAATATGACGTTATTCTTGCGGTTAATAATGTTTAAGCTGGCTTGTGTTAATTGTCTAAGTTGAATTGATGGCCTCGTTGCCGTAGCGACCGCCCACCGCTCCTAGACTTTTATCCGCTCTGGAAAATAACATGAAATAACAATCTACACAATCATATTAAATCACCACTGGTAACTGGTATTTGATGGAGTAAATCATTATTTCGTTCTATATAATATAATAATAATAATAGTCTATTTTTATCTCTCCAAACATACTTAGGTACAACATGTACAAAATGTAACATTTTCTTAAAATCTTGAGAAAGAAAGAAAAAAACATCATATTGTCTACAGAAAATACAGGAAATTAATCAATTTTTTGTACATATACCTATTTAATTAATAAATAAACCTGCAATAAAACATAATTAAAAAAAGAAATAAATATCTCCTTGTTTGTATTGATTTAATTTTATGAAGAAATACATGAAAAACGCTTCTTCACAAAAAACATAGAATAACTACTGACAATATGTTTCAATTTTCAGCAAAATATCGATGTTATCACATTCAAACAACCATTTGCGATTTTTTTTTATTGAAAACTGCTGAATTCATTGAATCCTCTATGTCGCCGGGTATTTAGTTACATAGTCGTTACATAGACGAATTATAAATATTGACTATAATAAATTATATAAACTATATAAGAACTACACATTTACAATTGGTTCAACATTTATTTCACGATAGAAACAATAAATAATAAAATTCCACATTAAACTTGCGAAATCATGTTATGTAATGAAAAATGCATTAAAAAGTCTATTGTTTAAATGTATTCTTTGGAAACCTCTAATCTATACTTGTTTTATTACTCTGATAACATATCTAAGAAGTTATACATTACTTTACTATATATTCGACAATAAACTATACCGTTCCGTACTATTTATGTTACAAAATAAAATATTATATTTTTGAAAAATTCAATTTTTGGAATTAAGAAAAATTGTATTTAAAACAAGTTCACGCTTGTTATCTTATGGCGAATGAGTAGGAAATAATAAGCTCGTTGTAGCTAAAGATTTATTTTCAAAATCAAGTTTACTTCTTGATAAAGTTTTGTTTGACTTTTCCATTAGCTTATCTGAAAACTTCATATTCAAGACGTTTATCTTGATCTTGTACAAAAGCGGAAATAATAATTTTCGAAAATTTTCATACTCGAAATCTATAACCTAATTGATTTTACCGTAATCTCAAATCACCAATTTAGGCCTATATCAGCTTTTTTGTTACGCTAAGATAACCATTCCGTATTTACAATTTGTAACTAATTGTTCTCAGTTTTTCTTCAAAACTATAACTGTCTACTTTGCGAATATCTTTCTTCGTATAGATGCAACCACCGCCACACAACACATAGTAGTAACCTACTTCTATAGTAAGATGCACGAAAATAGTCCGATGGAAATTTAAACAACTGTGTCCCCCCTCACCCCCTCTCCCCCTGCAATGTTGTCATTTGTGGTTGTGTTTACCATGTGTAATACAGTATACAAATGTGTTTCAGAATAAATTTGGCAACAATGTATAGCCTCTCATCGGACTATTTTCGTGAATCCTACTATAGTTATCACATGACATACACAAGGTTTCCCCTACACTGATCTTGACCTTGACAGTCTAAATCCTCCGTTATAATCCAGGGATGCCCAACATTACCATGCACCATTGACTTTACATGTAAATTCAATGCTACCACATTCCATTCAACAATCAGCGGACAGCTGAGCTGACACATGTTTGTACTCAGAACTGTGGAAGACGGTGTTGTTGGTTCGTATTTGCAAAACAACACGTTTATAGAATTAATTTTTAAACTTGATTCTGTATTGATTCTCCGAGAATAAATTTTTCAGTCTGTCAGAGAAAGCAGTTGTTTACGCACTCGACACGCGTCGCAAAACAGGTTATTGCCGTATTCAGTTTACTGTACTTTGGGCTCGCTAGATTTACTTTGCGCACTCCAGTGTTTAAACATCAGAACCCAAAACAGTATGCATTAGGTTTTTGTATTCATTGGCATTAGCCAGCAAGGAAACGTTGTTTAAGAAGGAATTACTGTAAGTTGGCAACACTGGATATAAACATAACCTATACAAACCATCTTTAGGCGAGGCTGTGTGTAAAAGCACAAAATGATTAACTGTGACGGTGACTTTAGCTATGTAACTTATTCACCCTGACACTCGTCGAAAGACGCGATAGTCAATCATGTAGGATGGTAAATTTACGATAGGGAATCTATGGATCTAATCTAGCCTCATTCTGATAACCATGATTTTACCTGTAAATTTCAACACTTGCCGTTTTCATAAGGTTTCATATTTGGCTGAAGTATCCTACTCGTTTATCGGCCAAAATCTTGAATCAATTAAAGCCGTTAACCGCGAGAGAGAAACTTAAAAATCGACAGCAAAATCCAAAAACTGAGATCCTTCAAACCCGAAAAGAAATCGTCAAATCCATCCAACAAAAAAATAGAACTGAAACATCAAATTAGAAATCAGCTGGGAGGCGGACATGGACGCGGAGAGAAAGGACTACAATGGTCGGCCGCTATTTACTTTCGCTCAACCGGTTCCCTGCCGACCTTTCGCTGATATAACGCTATCAGCTGGGCTGGCCTTGGACACGCCCTTGGCATTTGTGGACTGGTTGACGGCTCCTCGGCCAGCTCGATCTGGAGTCAGAATGCGACACTTTTTCAAAAACAAGCTTCACCTAATGTCTGGACGGTAAACCTTCGAAGGTCAAACAACAGTCGTCCGAGGATTGGCTGAAACTGGATCGGATTATGTTACTCAAGAGATGGCTAGGATTTGGTCCAGCCTTGTAGAAGACTTGACATCCAATAGAAAGACATGTTTTTAAATTCCTCTCACTTGATTAAAGTGACTAGGTAAAATATTGCTATAGTCCAGCAGATACGGCATGTGGCAATTATTGGAATGATTGTGAATTTTGTGATAGAGATTTAAAATTTGGAACACAATCTAGTACATATCTAATGGCTTAAATTTAGATAGGAGGCCATCTTGGATTTTCTACATATGGGGTTTTATGTGTGTTTTTGAAATTCAAAAGGAAAATCAGATTTTCCCCGATATTATCCATATATACTATTGTATAGAACATTGATCCATACGATTGCATTGGATCAAATATCGGTTTAGCGGATCAGATGTTTTCCTGAATTTTCTCTGCAACCGCTTGGGATAATTTAACAGTTGAAAATACTAAATAGTTTATTTTTTGAGCTCTTCTTAGATTTGTAACTCAAAATCATGCAATTAAAATAAATTAATGGTAAAACACCCAATTTGAAAATGTGTTTTTTTATACCATTAACAAGTGAGTGGAGCTTGAAGAACAAATTCTTGACGAGGAAATTGTCTTTTGGACCAGGCATTTCATTATATGTAACCACAAAAAAGTAATAAAAGTAATAATTTTTATAATCTTAAAAGTTCTCGAACAATAGATCACACCCCGATGCTTCACATAAATAAGTGTAAAGAAGAAAATCTCTCACAAAACAAAAAATACAAATAAATTGTTTGCAACTTGCAAAAAAAATTAAAGGAAAACAATTTGCGGAATTAATGTTTAAAGGGAGTGTGAATGGAAAATACTTGACCTGTAGTAGACCTTTACTTTTTATGGTAGTAAGAGGGAATTTCTTAACAATGTAAAAATGAAGGGAAAAGGACTTGAAAGCTGTTCAACGAAACAAAGCTAATGGGGACTATGAGTTTATTGAAAAGTTTTCCTACCAAAATGAAATACCATGTTGGGAAGCGTCCAGAAACAAAGTACTATATGATATTCGATCAAATGTAATTTTCAAAGTGATGAGGAAGGTTAACAAATCAGTCGGGGTTAAATTTAAGAAATACTACACACTGAAAAATGAAAATGGACGATAGAAAAAAAAACAAATCTTTGGAAATGTTTACAAAGTTCCTTCACACCCGTACCTGGATCAATCTGGACTCTCCTCTACTCCCTCCTCACCCCTATGTAAATTACCCCATAAAATCAACCTATACAAAATAAAGGCTTGAAAATTGAAGAAAAAAACATTCTAATGTTGATTTGAGGGCTTACATGTTGACTTTACTGACCAAAACAATGTTAATTACTGAAAAAAACGTTAAGTAAATTAATATGATGGCACCAAGTAACACCTCACCCAAGCGGGGGGGGAGGGGGGGGGTGAAACCATCCCCTAAAATTTGGAAGGGCTTAGGCATTGCTGAGTTTTTTCTGAAAAAACTATCAAATAATTTTAATTTTTAATAAGAAAACTATTGTTTAAAAGGACTTATATTCAAATACACTACAGGGCAGCCAATATACAGAGGCAACTGAAGGCGCGAGCTACAACTCTATAGGTTTATCTTGACATTTTCTAGGCTGGGTGTCTTATAGCTCCTTACAGTGTATCCACTCATCGGTCTAAAATCCTTGTGGCGAGGTAAATATCCCACTTATTTAATTTTAAATACTGTATAACGATTCATCCCGCTTATGATTTTAGTTTAACTCTAACCTCTCACCCCCTCAATATCTGCTAATTATCATTTCTGATTTTCTAATTCAACTTAAAAAAAGAATGAAAGACGACATATTTGTTTCAATTCAGTTTATAATTTGGTTTAGAATGCAACTGACGAAAGTATACTAACTATCTAAATAGAGTAATAATTTCTCACTAACAAATATCATCGAGTTTTGAGTCCATGAGAATTTATGTAATGGGAGGTCACAGTATATATGTATAATTATGCGATCCTCAGACCAATTGAATCCTTAGTACAGCAAACGACTACATGAGTTCATTGCAGTATTTATAAGTCACTGGGTACAAGTACTTGTAAACTTGATTCCCCGACCATTTGAGTCCGTTATGTACCTTCTCACTTTAGTTTGGGAATCTAGTATATGAATACAAGTATGCCGTAATTTTCAGATACCTCAAAGTTCTCATGTACGCGTTTATGCGCTGAGGACTCACTTGATCGAAGAATCGAGTACATGGTTACTAGTCCGCAGCGTCGGCCGTGACTGGATGTAAATATGCCTTGTACTCGAGAACACATAGGAAATGGTATCGAGTACAAGACAAGTACTCGATCCCATGATTACTTTGTACTCGAGTACCCACATCAGTACTTGGTGCTCACTAAGTAATATTTTTTTGTGTCAAGAGCAAAATTTGGCTGATTAATCCTTAATGCTTACCTAGTGTTGAATTTGTCAAATGATATATTCTTTTAGGTTTCCTATCTTCAATTTTCTCTATGTATGTTTAACTCTTCCAGCAGAAAAATTAATATAGTAATAATTATCTACAAAATGTGTTGCTATCAGTTTCAGCAAGGATTCAGCGACCCTTCAAGAAGTTAAAGAGTGCAGATTTTATGCTTGTAAATGAAAACAACATTACAAAATAAAAATATTTTCCAAGAAAATTTCATGAGCACAACTTGCAACTGATTCCTCCGTAATTTCCAGATGAGATCAGAGGTCGGCTTGCTCTCGGAGGCAGACAGTGGTGGCAGGTCGCTGGAGGAAGAAGAAGATGAGGTAGAAGTGGACGACGGAGTATCTGATATCTCCACAGGGAAAAACCCCCTCAAACATATCCAGCAAGGTAGTATAACAGTTCAAAATTATAATTTACAAGCCCTGCTAGTGTGCCTTTCATAATGGGAAACACGATAAATTAGTGACTATAAGAAAATCACATTTAAATGTTTTACAATCTGTATAAGAAATTCATAGATTATTCGGGATTGTGTGAATAACTCTCAATTTTTCAATCGCATATCAAGTGCATTCTCTTGTCTCTACAAATAAATTCTGTGAAACTAAAACAAAAATTTAAATCTTATGCACTAAAACAAGCACTGTTTGAAAGGATTTTTTCCATTCAAGAATTTTTTTCTTTTAATATGGGGGTTACCAAAAGTCAATTGGAGATGGTCCCGTGAGAAAAATCCAGTTTCCGCCTTGCAGCCATTTAAAGTGTCCATATTATCCTAGAGGACATTTTTTTAGTTGCTGTACTAAATTTAACAAAATCAGCTGATAACTGTAGAAATAAACCACAGTGTTACATTTTCATCTACAGATTGACTAAACTTAAACTAAGGTGCAACATCCTCTCTGTAAAGTGAATGGAACGAACAAGTTCGTCTTACATGTTTTACAAGTTTAAAAGTTTACCGAGTAAATGCTCGGTACCCTTAATACTTAAAATTAATTACTCCTATTATATTATATAAGTGTTTTTAAGTTAGCTTATTTAATGTATACTAGAGATCGTCTCCTGATCGAAATTCGATCAAAATTTCAGTTGATCTGGACCCAAGAAGCTTAAAAACGTTTTAGAACTAACACATCTGTTCTTCCTAATTTTCTGGCAGTTGTTTTTACAACAGCTGTCTAATGATTCATTAAATTCTCCTTTCTCCATAAGATTAACATTGGAACTTTGAACGCCCGTGGGGCGTAGCCCTGGAGTCCGATGAGAATTAGAATGTGATTCTTCTCATCTACAGCACTATACCTTTCTAACGGTATGCGCGGAATTATCCTAAGATGAACACCAGCTATCTAAGAGTAAAAAGGAGGAAATGAAACATGCTTGCGTATTAATATTTACTAGAGATCGCCCACTGGACGAAATTCGACCAAAAATTCAATTAATCTTGAGCCAATTAGTTTTAAAATGTTTCATAAATGAAACATCTGTTTTTCCTTATTAGCTAGAATCTATACTTATTTAATACGCTAAGGGTTTTTTTTTTTTTTTTGTCTTGAGAACTCCTCCTACAATTTTCAACCGATTTTCAAGTTTTTGGTGTCGTTGAATAGGGATTGGTCTGTAGTTGTTTCCGCCAAAAAATGATGAGAATCGGACTGAAAATAAAGGCGCTATCCACCATTGAAATCCCAAAATTTCCCATTTAAATAACATTGGGATTGAATAAAGCATTTTAAACATGTGTTAATAATCAGCTGTAAATACGTGTTGTTTCGGTGATTACAGATACTCACAATATTGGATTGGTCGAATGTCATTGATTTAGAACTAAAAGTAACATTTTGTATTGTATTAAAATAAATTGCTCGATTTCGAGCAACACGTATACTAGTACATACAATTGTATGTAGGTGTTTCGAATAAATAAATATCTCAAACAACAAATCACAAATTTTACAGATTTCTATATCTACAACAACTGTAACTCTACCTCCTTTGTCCAGATTCAGACAGTTCTTGCAGTGAAGGCACGTCGCGGAGATCCGTGAGAGCCAAGTGGCGCTACCTAGCAGGAAGTGGGGGGAACATCACACCGGGGAGGAGAAGAAGAACCGGGCTGTCCGCCAGGGAGAGGAATATGAGGCGGTTAGAGAGCAACGAGAGAGAACGAATGAGGATGCACTCACTCAACGATGCTTTCGAGGTGGGTTGATCGACCAAACAGAGGGTAGCCTCATCATCATGATGGCTTTCTTAGCCCGCCATGATTGGGTAAAAAAATTATAATGTAAATCTATCTCTGCAATTTATAATGAACTGGAGTAAATTAAACCAATCAATTATAGAAGTTAAAACATATCTCAATATGAGAAAAATTGGTAAATCATATTAAACCATGTGTTTGTTATTGGTGGATAAGGAGACCGGCCAAACCGCTGAGCACATTTACCTCTAACGGGCATTTTGCGCAAGTTCCTGGAAGGATGGGATATTGAAGGAAGAGAAAGGGTGAGAGATGGGACATTAGACGGCCACCTGACCATTTAGAGGGCCAACTTCCGTGCTCTTGTGACAACTGATACAGGCGGTCTGCTCTGCCCTCTAAATGGCCCACCAACCGACTGTCCATTCATGTTCCAGCTAGGGGCGTCTCCATGCCCGCAGCATATACTTAGCCCCCCACTGTCTAGAACATGAATGGATCATGAAGGAAGGAAAACTGTCATAGTGTACAGCCAAAAGACTTACCACATGTTATGACAACTTCGTTTGCTCTACCCAATGTTAACTTCTTAACTAGTATTAACCACTTTGACAGTTTGTCTTGGGACATTAAAACCATTTTGTAACTCAGTCTTACTTGCACTTTGAAAGCCACCAGCCCTTCAGAGTAGACATGTAGAGGCGAAATGTCTCTGTACTGTACATACTCCTTGGACTTCCTTTTGGTATTGTCTTTCCAAGTCAAAACAGTTTTTTATAGCCAACCCAAATTTTCACTGTAGGTGATAAGAATATTTCTTTAACTTATTGAGTATGGACCAGTCACCCAGGACCTCCTGTGGGATGCGCTTTCAGACCGCCCCGGTCATGTGCGACTGACCAGGTCCCGGTGAAATGAATGAGTCAGTGGGGTGCGGTCTTGCGCAGATGATTGGAAATTTTGTTGTGTGCTTTGCTACGGTAACCTGACTTGTGTGTTGCCCACCGTTCCCACAGGTGCTAAGCATTGCAGAGTATCTTTTATATTTCTCAAAAGTTAGTGGCTGGCTATGAAAGCCATACATCATGTTCCCGCAGACCAGCACCGTTCACCTGATACTGGAAAAATTACCAAAAACTTTACACATTTATTGACGTATTTCTATTGTGCTTAGCATGTTCTACAGCACAGTAATATTTTTTCAAGTTTATTATTTTTTATCAGAATTATTTTAGTTATAGAGGACTTATTATCTTAGTTATGTAGGGAATTGCTTTCATAGAGTGAAATAAATACTAGTTGGAAACAGGGCCGCCGAGAGAATTTTTGTGGCCCAGGGCAGAGTTCCAGTGTGAGGCCCCCCCCGGTCGGTGAATCCCTACCCGTCGCCGTCTGTGTTCGAACCAGATGCAATATAGGCTACACCTTTTTATTTTTATTTCTTTGGATATTTATTTTGTATTCATGCACACAATTTGCTTTCTTTTCTTAAGTGATTCATAAATATTTTACTTGTATTATTCTAAGATATAGCTAGGATAAATATGTACTTTGGTTTACAGTAGGCCTACATGAAATAATTTGATCAAAGTGGCACTTTGGCTGGGTTTGAGAGTCCTTATTGGAGAGCTACCTCGTGGTTTTAGGCCTAACTTAAGTAGGCCTATTTTTAAATGGCTAAGCTTACAGGGAAAATATAAAAATGCATTTGATTTTTAATTGGTTAATTAATTACATTTTTTTGTTTGCTACGATTTTTTAACTTATAATTAGTTGATTTTGCTTTATAATTAATTTATAAAATTGAAAGAATTACGCAAGATCCTACTTACTCAAGACTAACCCTCAACTTCACCCCTAAGACATTAGATAATTCAGTGTTGGTTCTTAACCAAAACTAAGTAGCGTTCACAAAAACTACCAACTCGCAAACGTTTCTTTCTTGCTTAAATATGGCAAATTCATTTATGACATTATTAAAAGACACTTTTATCTTATATATCTCTTCTATCTTATATACTTAGATGGACCAACAAACGCAGGCACGACAATATTAGCCGAAGCCGTGAAGGATTGGTTGCAAAATATAATATTTTTGCAATGGTATAGCTGTCAAATACCGGCACAGCACAAGGCGGCGGGCGTGGTGCCGAGGCGTCTGTTCACCGACACAGAGCTTAAAACCACGGAGACTCATACAGACTGATAGGCCTGTATATAAAGTCATAGGCTTTACTTTGGTACGGTTAGAAGATAGGTCTTCAAAAAATACATGGTGTTACAACATAGCCTATGCAGAGATTAAATTTTGCTACCATAGATGAAAAAAAAACAAAAAAAATACCCCCGTCGCAGCAGACCTGCGTACTCAGCGAATTTCCAAAGAATCTTGAGATTTTGTATTTTCCCCATAAACACCATAGGAATGAGTATGTAGGTTTAGTGATATGGTATGTTGTTAGAAAATGTTAGTTTTTTTAGGAAATGTAATAGCCACATAAGATAAATATCAAACTGTATCAATATTCGGCACTTTTTAATTTTCCCCGTAAACCCCATGGGGGTGAGTATGTAGGTTTGCCGCCATATGGGTGTTGTAAGCAAATATCAGTTAAACCCTACTTAGTGAATGTACATACCAAATATTATCAAGTTATGGTGTTCTTTTCATTTTCCCCATAAACCCCATAGGGGTGAGTACCTAGGTTTGCCGCCATATGGGTGTTGTAAGAAAATATCTGTTGAACCCTCCCAAGTAAATGTACATACCAAATTTTATCAAGTTATTCCAATAAATGTGCGAGATAGGCTACTGGGTTTTATTGATTTCCCATTAGATTAACATGGAAAACCTATTTTGGCTTTTCTCCGTAACCTGTAAAGCCAAGTTAAAAATTCAAAATACTAAATTGTTTGTTTTTTTAAGCTCTTTTAAATGGTTTCAGTTAAAATTGTTGAATTTTAAAAATTAAGGTCCAAAAATGCCGAAAGACCATTTTTGACCTCTTTGAAACCCCATAAAACCCTGTTCCCATAACCCGATCATGTTGGTTTGTGAACTCATGAACCACCTGGTCTTACACCTTCATGCCAAATTTCATCAAAATTGGAGGTCCCCTTCAAAAGTTATCAGTACCACGGACACATAGATATATATATACATATATATGAAAATGAACGAACGGTGTTTTTGGCTTCTGGGGACCTCAAAATGAAAAAGTAACATAGTCCCGGGCTTAGGTCTTACCATGGCTACTACCGTAATAGCGTATGGTACACCACGTACACCTGAAGATGAGGCCCTCTGTCTCTTGAGGCCCGGGGCAAACTGCCCCCCCTGCCCCCCCCCCCCCTCTCGGCGGCCCTGGTAGGAAAGGAGTGAGCATAATTGTAAATTATAGTACTATTGAACATTTCTAGGTAGTGTGCAAAACAATGATTGTGAGAGCAAAAGTACAGTATTGTCGTTATACTTCTCTGTGCGGGTCACCCCGGTCAAAAGTGATAGTCAATTTTGGATGCCATTTGGGGGGAGGGTTGGGGGACTGCTAGAACGTCAGTTTACAGCCTTGATCCTGACTTCTGAATAGAAAAATAGATTTTATGGAAATAAAATTGTAGGCAATAGAGTAGACCTACTGATTTTTACCATAATCAATGTGATAAAGCCTTACACCTGACTTATCACTTATGTACTGTACTGGAATAGGAGGATGTAATGTGTTGAAAGTTCCAATGTGAATATGACACAAGACCAGTCCATGTCGCTGAAGAGTGGGTACTTGTAAATAATGGATCACATTGTAAATTAATGTCCACTAAGTGGCTACTTATGAAAGAATTGGTGAAAACTTGGATGGCCCGCTTCACATTTGCTCAGTGCAAAACAGGCTGCGATAGCTACCATGGATTTAGCTTTGCGAAGACGAATTTCTTGTTCCAAAATTAAATCTGATGAACCCCAACAGTTCTGCTAGCATACATTCAGTGTAGGTGCAGCTTTTAAACACTCCCTGTTCCTAGTTTTATACATGATTTTTATCTAAAGGTGCTGGTTGCTAAAGTGAGCCGTCTTCTGTTCACAGCAACTGCGCGAAGTGATTCCTCACGTGAAAATGGAGAGGAAGTTGTCTAAAATAGAGACTTTAACACTGGCCAAGAACTACATCATGGCTCTGACAAATGTTATTTGTGAAATGAGAGGGGACGAAAAACCTTACACGTGAGTAACTCAAATCTTGTTGTCAAAAATATAAACAGTTATAAGTCAAATATCAAATAAGTCAAAAATATGTTTTTATGGCTCTTTTATAATGCATTTGGTGCTGAAAAACGCTCTATAAACATCCCTAATGGGGTGCTGTGTCCCACTGGGCTTAAAAAAATGCCACCCAAAACTAAGATTAATTATTGTAATAAATGCAAGCAAAGCCTGTCCGTAGAAGTAACAAATTGTATTAATTATTTAATATCTATGTATACTTCATTTTGGGATATCAACGTAGAAACCGTTAACCAAAATTAAATAGAGGCGGAAGCCTTCACCCAAGTAATCTACAAAAACTATTACTTTTTTCCAAGTTTGAAGTGTACTAGAAAAGTACACAGATGTATTTTCCCCTGTGTTGATTTGACTAAACAGAATCTACGTAAACAAGCTGCACAAGGTTATTAACTATTTGCATAACGATGTTTATCAAGTGTCCAGCAACCAAAAAATTGTTGCAATGACTTGTACCTTACATTTGCCAACTGCTAGTACCGCATGGTTTAAATTCTAACTCTTACCTACTTACACATTTGTTTTTTCTAATTGCTTCTTTGCTACCTAGGCCTATCACATAAAAAGCTTGTTGTTGATTTATCCAATATTTTTACCCAAAAACACCTACATTGGAATGGCATTTGTAGTTCTATTGTCAAACTTTGTATTGTTTCACAAAATTAATAACTTTTGTTAAGTTTTTACTCAATAATGTATGCTTTTTCACAACAAAAAATCAAATATTAACTATATTATACTTGTAATATAAAACATTTTTTAAAGGAAAATGTAAGTGTGATTTTTTTACTTATATTATATACAGTACTATATTTATTTCCATATTTATTCCAAGATTACTTCTGTAAAATTGTAAAATAAGCATCTCAACTATAATAATATGTTACTTGAACTGCTTTATTGTAATTAGGTATTTTTTACCTGTAAAAGATCTAAATAAATACCCTAAATATATGCGGCCTCACATTAAATGTTGATATCTAGGAGGTTATGCCCTCCACCAGACTTGTACTTCATCTTCTTCTTCTTCTTCTTCTTCTTCTTCTTCAGAAACTGATTCGTTTCTTGGGGGTTTCAATTAGCATGTCTTAAGCGCTTGACTTCAGGCACATTATTTTCCTCTTGTTTCCTGTCTTTATCATCATCATCATCATCATCATCAGTTTCAGGTTCATAGTTACTTTGAGTTTCACTATCAGTATTGTTTTCAGTATCACTTGCTTCAAGGTTATTTCCAGTCAGCTCTACACCCAAATTGTCAAACCCATCATCTAAATTGTCTTCACTCTTGAGGGAGCCATATTTATTCATTTCTTTTTCTCTCAGTTGTTTTAGTCTTTCTTTTTCCAATTTTTCAAGTTGCTCTTTATCTTCCTTGGCAATTTCTTCTTCTGTTTTAAGTCTCTCTGAAGGCGTACCGTGTGGTTCAAACTTCAACTGACGCATGACAATGTCGTATTGGTCTTTCTTCTGATTGATATCTCCTGCATCTTTAACTGATGTAACAATCATTCCCAAAGTTTTCCACTCCTCATCTAACTGTTCAGTGGCTTCTAAAGTTTCTTCTTTGTTCCATTGTCTTTCAGCTTTCCGCTTTTTTGATTCATTAGTCAATTCATCGATGAGTGATTCTCGGTCTTGTTTGCTATTTGTGAACATTCCACCTCCAAAATGAGCGCTCTCAATGAATTCCCCTCTGAGAGCACCACTGCTCCGTCTCCACTCGTCATCCTCATCGTCATCACTTTGGGTGTCTTCAACCGTTCTATTTCACTCAATGTTTGTCCTTTGGGGGTTAAAACTTCAGTATCAGTCAAATTGAGCATCGCTTTCTTGTTAAACAACCGCATTCTCTCAGCTGCAAAAAGAGCTATAATACGATCATCCTCCGTCATATTCTTATTCCTCTCACCAATTCTTTGATCTATAACTTAAACTGATTGTTTTTTCCTCTTAATTTATATTCTCAAAGTAGAGTGTCCTTACGCTTCATTAAAGCCTTTCTTTTTGAAACTCCAGGTAAACCTCTATTTAGTTTCCGTCCCAAAACTTGATGCTTGGATTGATTTATATGAACTTCAAAAGGATTAAGCTTCTTTAAAGGTTGTTTCCTGACACTATCTTTTAAAAAGGGCGTTTTAATATTTAATTTCATATTTATTCCTGCTTAATGTGATATTATAAATGTTTATGTGTTAAAGGAAACAGCCACAACAGATAAATTAATTACTTTCAAACAACAGCCTAGAATTCACCACACATGTTAAATTATTAACATAAAAAATAACCTATAGTTTTGCCAAAATAAACAAAAAATCAACAGATATTATGTTAAATCTATATATTAATAGGCAAGCATGTTTCTTTTCCTCCTTTTTTCTCAGCTTGTGGGTATCGTAGGAGAAATCCGCGCATACCATTAGAAAGGTATCATCGTCCTGCAGATGAGCAGAATCACACTTGAATTCGCATCGGCCCCCAGGGCTATGCCCTACAGGCTTTCAAAGTTTCAATGTTAATCTTATGGGAGAAGAATGATTGAATCACTAAACAGCTGTTGTAATAACAAATTATAGCAAGTCAGGAAGAACAGATGTTTCAGTTATAAACCATTTTAAAACTAATTGGCTCAAGATCAACTGAACTTTTGGTCGAATTTCGACCAGTGGGCGATCCCTAGTATTATTAAAACTGCTTAGTAAAATGTAATAATAATTTTTTCTTTATTATATTTTTGTGCCAAAAAGGAATAAACAACATATTTTTTTGCTTTTTGTTTGCGGTTTAGAGGTCTGTGAGTACAATTTTTTTTCATGGATAAAATCAATAACTTATAAAACAAGAGTTCTCTTTAGGAGCATATATTATCACAGCTATATGATTGTAATTAGAGTATTTAATACTTGATCCATTACTCTATAAGTATTTTTATAAAAGTTTATCCATGATAGTGTAATACTGGCCTTAGACCACTTCCATTCAAAATTTTTACTCAAAAGTTGGTACGGAGGGTGTAAAACTTACACTTAATTTTTTACAAATGAACCATAAAAGTTAACAAGCTCTAAAATGCAGACACAGAGACTTCAGAGACTTCATTTGAAACACCGACGCACTTTGGCGTATTTTAAGGTGAGTATGACTGAAGGGGTGAGTGTGATGATTGTGATGGATCAGATGAGGTGTAGCTTTGTTACTGACAAATATCAGCTGTTTTTATTTGTCAGGATCATTAATTAATAGCCCAATGACCAAAGGCAGCTGGGTCCAGTATCGAACCATCAAAAAGCACTAACTTTTCTCAGGATCGAACCGGCTACCTTCAGATTCAAAGGCGAGCTCTTTAACCACTCAGCTACCCAGCCAGTTTCAGTCACATTGGTTGGTTATAGTGTAGTGAGTCTCCAATCGCTCTGATCTTATCAGGACCCTTATGGAAACCCTTTTGTTAATGATATATCCCAGAAGCCTGATTTTTACAAAACATCTATAGTTAATTTTTAAAACTTGATCCTCTGCAAGAATAAGAGGGAGGAGGAGGGAAGTGATGTATTTAAACTGTAAAAAAATTTAAATGAATGACAAACATTTTCCAGTTGAGGGATTCTTTAAATATGAGTTGGGTAACTTTTAATTCCCTTCAGTAACTCCTAACCAGCCACTTTATTTTTAAGCCAAACCTCTATGTCTTTTCTTAGAAAAGAAACAGTTTTTAAATAACTGATTTCTGTAGATATACACTATCACAAAGTATATTACAAAACACGGAACTGAAACACCAAATGACGTGATTTGAAATTACCTGCTAATATGTAACATTTAAATTAAACAAAAGCAACGAAAAACCAACAAAAAACAAAAGGCTCTAGCCTTTGGGATATTAACAAGGGTAAATAAACCCCTCCCACCAATATAAATCATGCGAGGATCAAGTTTTTTTTTTTTTTAACTGGCTATAGAACTCTATACCTTAATCATATTTTTAAGTTTTTTAGCTCCTGACATCGGAAGCGAAAGCGACAAGTCTGCAAGTCTGTTTTGGTAGATTAACTAACATTGCATTCACTTATCTTTTATAGTTACTCCTTAACTTGAATTTTGTTCAAGTTTTTTAATTATTTATCTTCTAATAACGTTTCATTTTCTTTTCCCAGATTCCTAGATGTAGACAACGACCAAGAAGATGAAGAACAAAACAACAACTCCCTCTACCAGGAGAGCTTAGAACCGACAGGTCAGAACGTCAACGGCACTTGACACTTCCGCTCTCACTCCGCTTCTAACAGTGACACCGACAAACGAGGTTGGAGACAAACATGGGGTCCGTGTGTTAGAAAGACTGCTTTTTGGATTGTATGCCCTACCAAAACTCGAAGGACACTAAAGCTCTCAACCGATCGAAAGTTGAGAATAACTCCTTTTCTAGTGTTGTGATAAACAAATACGGTACATTTGTGGATGTGGTTAATGAAGTTGACAACAATGTAACTTATACGTAAAGAAACAAGAAATCTCATTTTATTAATTTACATTTTTGCCCTCCAAATCCAGAATTTTTAGAAAGCACTGAGATATTGTAGATCTTCTTAAATGTCAGTTGCAAGACATTAATTCTTCTCCTCAAACGTAAATTGAAGATATATTGAACAAATTAAATAAAAAATGTAAAACTTCTAAATGTATTATTCAAAATATAAATTTTGTAAATTTAGCCAATTTTTTTATTAACTGTGTGGTTGTGGCTCTATTTTTTGTATTCAGGAGGAAATTTTACTAAAATCATCTTTTCCATAATGATGTCAGTTACGTATTCATTGTAGAGAGTTGTTTCTTTGGTTTGAACTAGATAGTAAAAGGACGTTAAAAACACAATTATTTCTTATGGAGCCCTACAAAGTTGGTGGGCTAAATATGAACTACAGTTTATCCCACAACATTGCATAAAAAGAAGTTTGATGTAGGTAATGCAGTTCTAAAGACCACTTAAGGTAAGACAGCACCCAAAAATTTAAAAAAAAAACTTTTTTTGTTTTTTATGTTTTTGTATTCTCCATTTTATGCTGAATTCATACATACTAAACACTGTTATGTAAAATTATTTTTTATATTACTTAGACTCATTTTACTAAATATATGCACCATCATTTCAAGGAAAATAAACTGAGTAAAAATATTAACACTAAAAACGCCGTAAGGCTAGGCTTTAAATTGACGTTCTAAAATAGCAAAACGGGTGTTGGTGTCAGTGCACAAATACATACAATATCAGGTCCTCCCTATATTTTAAAAGCATAGGCTTGCCTCACCGGAGCTTTCAGGGTTCCTGGCAGCTTGTGCCAGGAGCCTATCCCGAGGACGCCGATATCATATGCATTTGTGCACTGACACCAACTCCCCCCTCGGTGAACCGGGCGGGATTCGAACCCGCCCCAGGCGCTACCTTCTGGCCAGAAAGGTAACGCCTTAACCAACTGATCCACCGAGGCTGGTGGTCGAGGCGCTCCAATTGTCTTGTTGAGCCGCTAGCGCTGCAGGAGAGAAAACTGGAACTACGATGCCGCGCTACAATTGCTATCTCAGAAACGATGAAAGCAATCTTCGGCCTTAATTGTCGGGTTAATGTTGAATGCTTAAAAGCTATCTCAGGACGATGAATCTTTCGTCCTTGGCCTTAAAAAGGCTAATTTATAGGTTTTGGTTTTTTGCCGTTTTCCGAAAAACTTAATTTTTGATACTTCGGTACGATTATTCCCTTTATTTTTTAATAGATCTTCACAAAAATTGGTACAAATGACCATGGCAGGTTGCTAAGCAATAGTACGAATCAGAATCGAATGATCTCTTATGGTTTTAATTTTACAGCTTCTATTATGTATAAAATTTCATAAAAAATATATATAACTTTAAAAACTGTATAAAAACTAAATTTTTTTATATACAATAAAACCACTTCTTATTATTGTTGTGAAAGGTCACTAAAATAAATAGAAAAAATTTCAGATTGATATCACAGTATTTGTGTAAGTTATGTGTACCTAAAGACACCTTATTTAACATGGCGGAGATAGGGAGTGCTGGATTACCTTAATTAATAATAACTCAATCAATAAATTATAACTTAATTAAAAAAATAAACACATTAGAGGTAGTGAAAACTATGGATATATTTTTTTTTGTACACTAGGAATGGAATTAGAACCTAAAGGAGCCAACTTGCAAAAGTAATTAATTTTTGTTTTGTAATCATTTTTGGGAAAGATAACCTCATAACATTAAACTTACTGATGAATCCATATTATTTAGTGATTAAGTATCAGTACCAATTTTAACCAAGGTACTAAATGATCCGAAAAAGGAAAACTGTATTTAATGAATGTATATAAATGAAATATAGGATTTCGACATACACGCTGTCATCATCAGAACTTGTTCCCGAATAATCTAAAAACCCCAACTGTTCATAGCTGTTCTGCTGAATATGTTAATAAGACTTTTGCAAAAATGTACCTTTTGATGGGAACCTTTTTAATTATTACAATTTAAAAATTGCTTACAGCTTCTGTATAGTACAGTTTTATAACTTTGTAATTATATGAACAAACTGTATGTGTGATTTCTGAATTGAATTATTTAAAAATAATATCTAGTTACTTGTGAAACTAAAAATTTATGATGAAAATTGGACAATTCAACCGGTGCTTTATTTCATGCCATTTAACCACGTATGGTACCTTCAATTTCAAATTTTAATGTGTCCAATTATAGGGAAATTTTAGCTTAATTTATAGTTTTGAAAAAGCTTTAATTGGTGTTTTGAGAAAAAATTTTGTTGTTATTTACTTGAGAGAAAGATAAACCAAAAAAAATAAATCGGCCACAGCGTGCCCCTGAAGTTTAAACACACATGTGATTTTAAAATCTATGATATCTAATGATTTATTATATTCTTGATTATTGTATAGTTACAAATAATTAACATAGGTATGCACATAATAAGCTTGAGATAGGTAGTTGTTGACAAATTATTATTCGTTGTATCGTTACGAACAATTAATGAAAATTACTTCTTTAACCTAAAAATGTATTGGAGTTAATTCATTATTTTTAGAGATTTCAAATATTCTGATTTCTTAAGATTGTTATTTATTTTTTCTGTTACAATTATATTTAACTATTATAATATAGAAAAGATTATGAATTTTTGTATAGCTTAAGTTAAAATTCATTTATTAGTTTTACAAGTTCTTGCACTAATTCAGTGTTTTTGGGGGGCTTGTTTTTTTGAGTTACCTAGATTATATGTTGAATTTAGTGTAGATTTAATGTCAATGTTAAAAATGTAATTAAAATCGAACATTGTTTTGGTTACGTTGTATTAGTTAAGTTATTTCAACCATATTGGTTACCAGGGTATATTATTGTTCAATTGTAAATTGCGGTAGTGTTTGTAAAATGCTTTAATGGTTGTGTGAGTTCTATAAGTTTGTCCAAAAGATTAGTTCAAGAGAAGATTATTCATAATCACACCTTCATTTTAGAGATATTTAGTAAGATTTTTGTTTTTACGTCATAGGAAATATATTTTTGATTTCCTGGAATCAGACTATTCAGCAGTTAAGATGTGAAATGATGCCGTCCGATGCTCATAATCCCCAAAAATCTTTCACTAGATTAAGATTATCGTTAAGTTACCATGTAAGTAAGAGACAATTAAGAGAATGATGTATATGTGAAGTACACAATGATTCTGGTATTAAAAGTTGTGCAAATTTTTGCCCTAGTCTTTGGTAACCGTTTGGAGTTTTCACTTCATTAAAGATGTTTCCAATATAATGAGGTAAGAGGAATATCTGAAGCATACCGTATCTAATGAAAGAAGTTTTCTGAATACCATTTGGAAACATTCCAAATATTAACTTTTAACTCTTATGTCCATTACATCACATCTTCTTGAGTGTTGGAAAACATTCTCTACACAAATTTTACTGAGGTTTTTACGCTTTATGCGCTAGCTGAAGCTGATTATAAAAAACTAATTAAGCCTTAAGCTAGTACTTTTGAAACAATTAAAAAACTATATTTTATCATGTTGCAGATAGAATACCTAGGGCCAGTTTCTCGAAGCAAGTTTAAACCAAAATTGTATCATATGTTCATATGTTAAACGTAAACTAAGTTTAAGTTAAATGTGTTTGGAGAAACCGGCTCTAAACATTCAATAAACTCATCTGAAATGCAAAAAACTTCCTTTTATGTAAAAATAATAATTTTTAATTATATTGGTTAAGTTAACTGTTCTTTTCTGTTTCGTTATAAAGAAACGTCAATTGCCCTCCCTGTTGGCAAAAAAGGAGAAATAAGATGTCATAACGGCAAAAGTAATGTTAGTAAATGGGAAAGACAAAAGATCTAGACCTGAGTTTACTGACATTTCCTTTTGGATCGAAACAGAAAAGTGAAACCAAAATCAAGGGTGATACTACTTTAAATCAGCTTGTCAATTTTACTGCCCTCCTAGAGAACACTAAGCTGTCATACAAAAATAGCCCATTAAAGGACATAGCGATGAAAAGTTTAATTTTGATAATAGTAAAACGAAACACAATTTATCCAACTCTAAATTTAAATTCATCACAGTTGATACTTGTTTAAAAGCATCCATGTATACATTAAATTTTCATGTCCAATTTATTAAACATCACAACTGTATGACATTGTTTATTGGGTATTGGGATACAAGGGTTAACCTGCGTGATGCGACTTTTAAAAACCTTTTTTTCTTTGATCTACTACGAAAACACTGTTTTTAATGATTTGTTTGCCACATTGGAGTGAAAATATGGTGATTTCCCAAATGAACGGAATCACTAATGTATTGTTTTTAAAGCCCCACACAAATAGAAAACAGAAATAGGTATCAAAATGAGTGTTGACCGAGGTGCAATTCACAAAGTGAATGAACAAATTGTGTTAACCCTGCCATTGTGAAAGTTCAATAAGTTTCCTTGGCATTTTTTACCCAAGAACAAAACAAATTTGGACTTTCGTTAACGAAAAATAATGTTTTCTAATAAAATCAACTAAAAACTTGAGAGATTTGCCATCATGTCAAACTCCAACCGGCCATAGTACATGGTTAGTGTTGCTAACTAACTATTAGCTAGCAACTAACACTGGGCTGAACCAGCACCCCGAAATAATCCAACCAATGATTGAACTCCCTGTAGTGTTTGTAGTATTGTAGTGGCCATTATATGAAATGGGAACGAGGTCGTATAAATTAAACACTGATTTATGGTTTAACTACCGGCAAAACCGAGACACAGCCATCATGGAGGTGAGCTGGACACTGAGGAGGAGTTTTAGCGTGGTTCTAGGAACTGTTGGGAAGGGATGTGGCGTGATCTCAGCGATTTATTTAAAATCTTATGATCACTGCGCTATGTATTGGATGATGTCCGCCCGTCTGTCTGTTGCAGCAGACTCACATTTACAAACTAAGATAAATACATTGAATTAGCAAATGTTTCATTAAATAAATTACACTCCCCCCTTCCTGCACGGCCATAAAATTGTTACCGCCTGGAGTTACGCTTGAATCAGCTTCAGCAGAAAATAATATATGTAGATAATGGTTTTATTAATTCAGAATGGATATAAAATGTGAACCTTCTCATTTTACTGACAAATTTTATACAAAATTTTATGAAATTTTGGACAGCATTCAAATGATTATGCAAACATTAAGCAACAGCTACATTATTTGAATGTTGTCCAAATTTCATAACATATGGGATCAAATTTAGCAGTAAAATGAGATACTGTTCATAGTGTTAAGTTACATCTGTTCTAATTAACATTAGAAGTCTAACATATAACATATTTCTGGTGGTGCTGATTGACCCAATAAGGCACCACAGTTTAGTGACCTCTGGCACGAGGTGGTGGCGAAATTAAAATGACATCTGATTGTGGAGAAAATCGGGGAATTCAGGAAGGTATTGAGGGAAATAAAATTCCCCTCAATAAGGAAGGTATTGAGGTAGGAGGAAGGTATTGAGGTCTCTGTGGTGGGAAATAAAATTCTGTCTTTCGACCGCACATTTATTTTAAAAGGGGTATAATAAAACGCTTGGTATAAAGTGAAATCCATGTGTTTCTTAAAATTCAGTTGCCAGGTAACAAATTACAATTTTAGTTTTTATTTTTCAAAGTTGAAATGAAAATAATTTATGTTTTAAACAAGGACATGCAAGATAAGAGTTTCTAAAGAAAAAAATTTGAAGAAGGGGCGTGAGTAAAGATATTTTAGTTTAAAACTTAAAGCACCCAATAATTCACTAGTTTTGCTGTGAGCCTTTATAAAACAGGGATTTCGCCTCGGCCGCGGCGCCCTCTTGGCCGTGGCACCTGGGGCAGCTGCCCCGCCCTCGGGGCGGCCCTGTTGCTGATGTATTTGTAGAAACCAGAGGCGTAAAATGTAACACGATGGTATAATCTAATTTTGGTTAAATTAGAGAGGGAGAGAGAGAATGAGAGCGAGGGGGGAGAGAGGGAAAGAGAGATTGTGATAATTGTTAACATTAAATTGAATTAAACGTTTCCTCACTCCAAGAATTGTTTGATGATGTATAAAGGTCGGCATACAAGCCATTTCTTAAGTTCTGTCTTGAGATTTATCTGTTCTGGGATAAACAATTTTGCACTAATGTAGGAAACTTTATTTTTATATCTCTTGTTGCAATGTTCCTGCAACATGAAGCAACAGCACGCAATTTGAATACGTCTCAACCTGGAAGGAACGAAGGAAGAGGATGGTAGAGGCTTACATTGCACATTGCAAATATCGGGTTTTATTAATATTTAAAAATATTTTTTATGTGTAATTGCAACATTTAGGCAATTTTTTATAGGCTACTGTAACAGGGATTGCAAAGTTTTTCCCTACAACAGGTTACCTTCAATGTGTCGTCCAGAACAATCGGCATGTAACCAGACAAACAATACCATTGTTCTGCTCTCTTGCCTCATTAAAGGTAAATAGTTTGAGAAAAACTATTCATTTACACTATCAAAATTGCCGTTTTTCCTCTTAATTTTGTTTTTCAAGCGCCCGCCTTCCACTGACTCACCTCTCTTGATAACCGGATCATCGATTAGTGCAGCATTGGCGCTCCCTTGGCGCCCAAAACAACTTCCCTGGGCGTTTGGGCTGCACAGAACACAAGCCACTAACGATAAGTTGCAAAAAGTGTCGTAAAACATTTAACAGAGCTGCAACAATGTTTGAAAGTGATTCTGATTGGTTGGATTCTTAGCTGAAGGAACAGAAAAAATTATGGAAATTGAAATGCGTACCTCAACAGCACATTAACTTTGACTGAACTATATTTTATTAATTTGTGAGTTTTTTTTATAATAACTGTTTTATAAAACCTAATAAAGGAATAAGGGAACCCTCCCACCATCTTACCTGCCAGCGTTCACTGCATTTAATATATTTGTACCGGTACATATATTTCCTACGCTACAAAGTAGCTATATTTTTTTTTGTTAACGCAAGGGCTGGTCAATTACTGAATCGTAGCAATCTCCACTCTTCTATAGTGAAGGAAAACTTAATTATGGCAATAAAATAGTTCCAGTCACCCGATAACCTTAGAACCATGAAATTTTGAAGTTAATTTGTTTATCATTCTGGAGGTCCATAGGCGTGCGCACGATGGGTGCCATGGGTGCCGCGGCACCCACTGAAGCTCCAGACGGGCCTAAGAGGGGCGCCATTGGCGCCAAAATCACCGGATTTTCTTAAATTTTAAGAACTGTACGAAAATATTGATTGTGGTTTAAATATAGTTAAAATATGTATTTAAATGAAAAGTGGTGTTAAGTTACATCATTTATGTAAACGCAATTATTTAAATATTGAAAATCACAAACTGTAAATTGATTAAGACAGATGTTTTCAGTGTATTAATTCGGCAAGGAACATGTGCGTGTGAGTGGTGCAACTCAGGTCAGCCGTTCCATTTCTCGGGAGGACGGGCAGGAAGTGAACCATTATGTCATATCTGCGTTTGGATTTGTATCAAATATTTTTTATCTCATTTTATTATTCAAAAGGAACACGAATAGATATACCTCTCCATACTTCCTCTTTCTTTTAGAGTTTCTTTCTCAGTCAGTTACCAGCAGAGGTGGAGTGTAGATGTATGTTTTCGTGGTGAAACTATTCTATATTAATTAAAATGTCTAAAAAGTTATCGGGTTTAGGGTACAAAAAAAAAGCTAAGGAACGTGAAAAGTCAGTTGCACAAAGTTTGCGTTTGATGGCATCGTGGCAAATAATGTAACGAAGAAATGGAAGGTAAGTTATTGGTTTAATAAAGCTCGATTATTAAAATAAAAGTAATCAATATCGTAGGCTCATCAATACCGTAATTATGTTTTCGTTTTCGGCCGTCCAAACCCTGCTCCCTGTCGTTTAACTTGTGATAAAATTGACTTTCACACCCAAGCTTATGCGTTGTTGGTACCGTGTGTCAGTCGTAAACTATGGTATGCCAAAAGTAGGTCGATACTGTTCACCGAATGTGAAATAATAACTATGAATTAGTTAACAAAATCCGTTTTATAAATAATGAATAAATTCATAAGAATTTTGTTGATTATGTTCAGCTTTTTCTTCTTTTGTTTTTTACGTTTCCCGTATCCTGCACCACTTAATTTTGTTCACATCTCAAATCAGAACTTAATTCTAAACATAAACAATTTTTTTAATATTTTAATGGACAGGGACGTAGTTGTACACTGTATAATGTATCTCGTTTGCATACTGACTAAAAATATAGTTATTAAAATAGTCTACATATCAGAAATGTGTAACAATTGGTAAGCTCCTTTCAACAATACACCTGTGTAGCCTGTGAGAAAATTTTATCTGAGCTGATATTGCTGATAACAATAAATCGCGTCCGGTATGACGAAATTCTGATTAAGATAATTCAAACTTTCATACATCGTGTTAAGACAATAAATGCACGGTACAGTAAAGATCGAGCATTCGACAATATTCAGTATTCAATTGCTCATGTAACTCTTTAAAGAAGTGTACTTGAATTGTTTTAAGTGATTAATTTTAAAGAGTTTTAATTTTAATTTGGAACCAATCCATATTTGTGTTGTTGAATCTGCGGTGTTTATTTTCTTAGAAATATTCAATTTGATGGACGAAATGCAAAGATAATGTGGAGACAACACATTTGTATACGCTAAAAAATGCGAGTTTCATACTGACTCTTTCAAGGGATTATTGGCCCCCGAAACCGGCAACATAACGAGGTACCGTGCGGGCGCACGGGCCGCTCGCCGCTATACCGTACTGTTTGCAACGGTGTTGAAATGTCAAATTTCTACTTGATTAATCAAGCATGAATTGTAGCCTATAATGCATTAATAAAGACAATTTTATTGTAGCTTGCTATTCAAGTTTACGTTTTTTAACAGCAAATAAGAGCAGTGGAAATGGGACATTTAGGCTCGGGGGGAGGGGTGGCAGGGGGCGAGAGGGGGCGCCATTTTCATGCTTGGCACCCACAGAGCTCAGACCCTGCGCACGCCTATGAATGTAGGCTAGCCTCTATTAAATATATTGATATGCAAAGTTTTATCATCATCTTTTAATCAACATGATAATTTTTCAGTCGAAAAAGGAGTACTGTATCAAACTTTACTTTTTAGATAAGAAAAAACTGACTTAAACAAATATTCTCAAATTATAGTTAGTTTCTGCACAATATTCATCTCGGTTCCAAGAACCAAGCTCTGCAAAAATTTAATACCGTATTTAATCTTAAATCACTTTTCATTTAATATTCAAGATAATTGAGCTTAAATTAAACGATCAGGTTTTGAATATGTGTCTGATGTTATTTTCATCCATCAACCTTTGATGAACCAGCCCTTGTGGTTAATAAACAGAAAATTTTGAGTTGAAGTTAAATATTAGAATATTGGAGTAAGGCTTGATTAAATTAAATATTTATTTCTTTATTTTTATTTTTTATTATTTTACCTAGCAACACAGGATAACTTGAGAAGTTAAGCAAGTTGTTTCAAACAAGATGAAGCTCACAACTCAAATCCATGAACATGGTTTGACATCTGTCCGTGAGTAAATAGAAAATAGCTTTGTGTTTATTTAAGATATCAATCTTATTTGTCATGTTTGTTTCCTGTTCGTCATGAACGTAAATTCTGTAAAATGTCACTGTCTAAAATATAATTTTAGTAAAAAATTACCCATGGTTCAGTTTTAGAAACAATACCGAACCACTTTTCATTTTCATACTCGTACAAGTGAATAGAAAATTGTGGTTGACTGTGTAAAATCTACCCTTTAGCCACGGATCATTATTGATCCATAAACTACCATCCATGCTTCAGGTAACTAAATCGGAGATAATTTGAGGGGACCAAGTAATAAATAGATGGAATGAGACATCAGAGAAAATACACGTCAGGGCGTATTTTCTCTTCTGTCTAGGGTTTCTAACTGACTCTAGGGTTTCTGGTGCCCCCCCCCCTTCAATTTATGTTGGAGAAAAAAGTATTTCAAATGTATGTGTATGTTGTATCAATAATTTATTATAAAGCACCAGCAATTTATATACTACTGTATTTAAGATTTATTGTAGACGCAATTTGGAAAACATTGGGGTGGGGGGTTAACTCGTCACCACAGGCGAAGGCAATAGTCTGAGACGAAGACAAGGGTGTGTTCAGTCTGTCAATCGCATCAATCACCTCAGCAAAAAGGGGGAGGGGGGCATTAGACAGGACAGGGGCGATCTTCATTGCCAACTGAGAAAGCTCAACTCTGCCATTTGGTGACACTCATACTCTCTGATCGGAGACACTTTATGGCTGCTAGGGGGCGCTCGTTAGGGTCGATCACAAGGGCGCTCTTTATTGCCAATTGGGGGCTCTCTTTCTCATGTTCTCAGCGTACTAAAATAGGGCGCTCAGTCAGTGGCACTGATTAGTGGTTCTCTTCACCATCAATCGTGGGCACTCGTGTCCGCTGACGTCTCCGAAGATCAGGGTAGCTTATCTGCTCCGCAAATAGCACCCTTCAGGCCTCGGCACCCTAGGCGGTTGCCTAGTGCCTATATGGTAGAGCCAATCCTAATACATGTAGCTTTTTAAAGGATCGATTCCGTACCCAGTCGCCATTTGTCATTGGGCTATTAATTAATAAGGCTTTCTAACAACTAGTCGATGTTAGATAGTAACAAGACTGGGGTTTGGACCGTTCCCCATCAAAATGTTAAAAATGCCACTTGCGTAAATTGACACAAAATAAAAATTATTAGAATATTTCACATCCACAATAAAGTATTTTATTTCTTTATTGACCAACTTTTATTTTTCTCAAGATTAATTACAAAGAGCAACACATTCCAAAAACCTTTGTTTGCATTTAATGTAGAAGGCCAATATACTCAAAGGATGCTGCAATACACAAGGTAATTTGTTTACTATGTTACTTTTCTCTATCGTTAGATATACAATATAAATTTTAATACTTTACGAAATTTTTATTTTAAATTTGTTGTTTTCATTTTATACATGTTTGTTGAAACAAAAAATTTACTTTGTTTTCTGACTAATTAACTAACCTTCCAACAGAAAAATATGTTCATTTCGTAATTTTATTAAGTGCAAGGAATACTTTGTTATAGGAGGAAAAGCGAAAAAAACAAACCTTTGCCAGGAGTCCGCTAGTTATTTATTTAGACCATAAAATCAATAACTTATTTGAAAAATTACTCCCAATTAACTGATTTGATATTGGGATGTTTTGAAATCCATCTTAATCTGTCAATGCATAATATATATGTATATGACTAACACAGAGTACTTTCCAAAAAACTGTGTGGGCCAAATAGTGGGAGATAAGCTTTGGAAGTCATAAGCAATTACTATTGATATGGAACATAAAGCAGGGCAACTAATTCAATTCCTTACGGTATGTTCTTTTATTCGTGATGGTATTAATCATATCAATTTGTTTATATTGGCTACTCATCACTAGAATAATAAAACATTTTTAACTAAAATTGTTTTATTATTCTAGTGATGAGTAGCCAATATAAACAAATTGATATACAACTAATTCACACAGAAATTTTTTATTTATCACAGTTAATACCTAATATTATTTTATAACATTGGGTAATGAATTTAACAAAAACACTATAAAAAACTTTTAAAATGTTGTAAAAAATTGTTTACGATGAAAACTTTGTTTGGATCAGAGTTGGATTTTTTATGAGTCTCATAACACTATTTTTACCACAATGAAATATTCTAATGTGTTTTGTTTTCTCTTTTGTTGCAGATTATCTTCAAGGAGAAGATGATGGCCTCTGCACAGTCCAATACAAACTTCTTTCTTTTCCTCTTGCTATCCCTACACCAAGGTGGCCCAAAAGGTCATTTTACAGGGCTTTTTCAGAGGCGTAAAAATGCTATGTCTCTGAGGGAGTAGCTCGTATTCCTCACCTTAAGAGTAGTGTCTGATTCACCATTAGGCTGACTGGGTCCCGGCCAAGTCAGCTGCTTCAATTACAACATAAATTTTTCATGAATTTCAAGTAAAAGTAACATTTCTTAATCTATAATATTTATTTCACGAAATTTGTGAATCCGGCACTGCTTGTGCGGGGGCAAAAATCTGTAAGATGACCTATCCTACTCCCTACCATCTTTTCTTTATCCGTAAAAAAAATAAATAGCTAGAATACTTCAAAGCCATCACTACATTCTTCCTTTTTCATTTCTAATAAGTGATTAAAAAAAATAAATTTATTACATCTTTGAAACTCAACTTTTAAATTCTATGTACATTTCATATTCTTTCCATTTTATTTCTGAATTTAAATACGGAAATTTTGTTAACTTCTCCCCTATACTCCTGGCCACCTTGTTCCCTGTCCCTCCATTCCCTCATCTACGCGACACTTTGTTAGGGACAATTTTTTAATTGTCTTAGTTTAAGTTGAGCATAAGTGCACTGACCAATGTACTCAAGAAGCGGGGCTTGGGTACGGTTATTTCTTAGAGACTTATGCTCTACACCTAAGAGGTCCAAGTATAGTATGTTCACCCCTTGTGGGTGAACCGAACCCCTCTAGGTGTCCAACGAGGCGACTCAAGCTGACACTCCGCTCAACCAGTCTTCTCCAGAGTGACTTCGTACCGTCTTCACTTCTCTACAAACAGAAACAGCAGCAGCCTTGCAACAGATGGACACTCGGACGTGCCCTGCTTCTGCCCTCATCCCATCCTCCCCTTTGAGAGCTACGCGGTTGTGGAAGACCAACCTTTCCAGATGTGACTGCTGTTTCTACTCCAGACCCAACTTTCTTATATAGGTTAGTAAATCATCAAGTAACAATCTTATTGCCGTTCCGTTATATTCCACACCATGTCAAAAAACTGTAAGTATATAGTATTTTTTTAATTTTTATTCAAAACTATTTGGAATGTGTTGCTCTGTATATTTTATCTTATAGATAAAAATTAATTACTAAGACGACTATAGCAACTCATCATAATTTTCTATCACTATTACAGATATAAAGTGAATTTAACTTGTCAAAAAAATATGTAATGCATCAATATTGACACTTTAAATCAAATAAAACCATTTTTAAAGCTGATGATGAAGTCAGCAACTTTTGTGTAGTAATGTTCAAATTTATAAACCAATTTTTTTTATAAAAAAACCTCAATCAAAGTAAAAAACGTTTCTCGTGCCATAATTGTAGGTTCTAAATAAGCTATAAGGTTTTTTTTCTTCAGAATCTAAATAATTCTTATCTAAAAGTTTCATTTCAACTATTTAGTTATATTATTTTTAAAGCTTGTTACATTATGAAGATGATGGATAAAATAACTGTGATTCATACCTATATAACGCTTTTAATGTTTAAAGCTCGGTTGGTTGTATCAACCTTAGAATGAGTAGGTTTGATTTATATTTTCTTCTTTCTACGTGGTATCCAGCTTTTTTATTGACTTCTTCCAAAACTTCAAAACGTCTTTATCTAAGTAATTTTATCAATCACCGAATTTTATTGTGTGAATAATATGGTAAGGAAAAATTACATGATAAAAATAAGATGGCACAGAATTACACTTGAGAATCAAGGCCAGCTCTACCATATAGGCGAACACCAAGGGCGCCGAGGCCCGAGGAGCACTATCACGGTGGAACCGAGCGTTCCTGATCTAACAGCGTGTTCCTGATCAGCGGTAAAGAGCGCCCCAGGTCGGCAGAAAAAAACACCCCGACAGGTGGTAAACAGTGCCCTTGATCTATGGCAAAGAGCGCCTTTCACTTTGATCTGCAGCAAAGAGGGCCCCTAACTATAGTAAAGAGCACCCTCAAAATGTGGTTAATAGCCCCTTGATCTTGATCAGCGGTAAAAGAGGGCCCCCAATAGGCATAAATGGTCCCCTGATAGACCAAATACACCTAATCAGAGTTGAACTGCGCCCCCAACTGGTGGTAAAAAGTGCCCTTGATCAATGGTAAAGAGTAACCGGACACACACACTGGGGCGGTAAACATTGCCTTCTAATTGGCAGTAAACAGCATCCCTTATTGGTGGTAAAAAGTACCCCTGGTCGATGGTAATAAGAAGCACCCCCTCTCTAAGCATAAATAGCACTCCTGATCAATGGTCAAGAGTGCCCCCAACTGGCAGTAAATATTTATAGCTCCCAACCGGCGGTAAAAAGCTCCCCTGATCAACGGTAAAGAGTTCCCTGAATAAGAGTAAAAAAGGCCTGTGATCAGCGGTTAAGATTGCCCCCGACCGGCTCCAAACATGCCCCCAATCGACAGTAAACAGCACCAATAATCAGCGGTAAATAGAGCACCCTACAGTGAACCCTACCTACACTGTGTACATGTTTAGAGCAGTTATCGGCAGTAAAGAGAGTCAAAGATCAAAGGTGAAAAGCACCCTGACTTGACACTGATTTTTTTCTCGATGTCTGAAAAGGATTTTGCATCTTGGAAATAGATAAAATTGCTACCCAAGTTTTGTGTATAAGCTATGAATAGTTTTTTTTCTTTTTCTTTTTTAGCGAATTACCCTGTAGGGAATACGCTATTACTGTATATGCTCAGCCATAAGAAGGGTTATGAGAGAATACTCGACAAAAGACCTAAGGAGTATGTCACTTTTAACAAAGCGCAGAAAGGATTGATAAATACAGGGGTGCCCATCCCCCCAAAGGCTATGGCACGAATCCCCCCCAAAAAACGTTAACCACCTTCCTTCCCCCTTCAGCAAACCACAAGTTAGCCTCGGCAAGGTCTCCCTCCACCATATTAAATACTGTATTGTACTTAAATTATATCAGTTAGTTAGGTATAATTACATTTAAATATTTTGAGCAGTCGTGGAAAAGGTTTACGATTATAAGTACTACAGTGTATTGTGACCCATCTTTCTAAAATGTTTGAGCTACCTTGCACATTGAGCTGATAATCTACGGGATTTTAGACTGTTATCATTGTTGCCATCCCATACAGTACGCATTGGACCGTACAATGTTTTGTGTGGTTTAAATAAATAAATACTAAATAAATTGAGACCTCTGGTTTTATGTATTTTACACTTCTTATGTACTTTTAAATTTAATATTGAGTCAACATACTCTTATCCTCCAAATCTGGGAATACGATTTCCCTTCATTCCCCCAAGTCCAAAAAATCCTCTTTAAATCACAAAAATCTCCCCCAAATTTTGACCGATGGCACAAACCGCGCCATCAATAAACTCCATGGGCACCCCTGAGTGCGATCACTTGTAAGATTCAATTTGAAATTATTTCACTTAACACATTCGCTGCAGCTAATAAAAACATAAAACCTTCCCCAGGAGCTGAAAAATTTTATTGTACCAAAACATTCCTTTACATGACATAATTAAGGAACAGAGGTCAAAAATGTTATCCGTTGTGTTTATGACGTCATTTTGTGACGTCATATTTATGGCACAGTACTATGCCATCAGCATACAGGTGAAAATAATGTACTAAAATTGAAAGAAGTATTTGTTTATTTGAGTAAAACACAATAAAGATAATACAATTATGAATGAAAAACACAAAGGGGGGTTATTTAAAATGTTTTGAAATTAACTACCCTAATCTATCCTCATTGTTTATCACTAAACATGGTATTTTTCGTAGCACGACATAGGGCATAGTCCGGGCTCCCCAGGGCACTGCGCACAAAAGTATAGTGTTCGTTTGGTTCTTGAGATGCGCTAAACATAGTTACAAACTCATCTGTCCACAACAAAGGCAAACTTCACACTGACAGGAATGGTGGCAATGAGCGCAGGCGTGGCACTTTGCTGTTCCCGCCGCTACAGTGCTGCTGTCACCGCGAGGCGATATTAGATCGTAGACTAAAACCGGATTAATTAAATTGCTTCAAAAGCTTTAAGCCCTATGTTGCGTATAATATCGCAAGACTTGGATGTATTTTAACGCAGTTTTGGTTTATTTTAACTATAGGATCGAAATTTATTGGAAAGCTAGATCAACACAAATTCATATAAGGTCAATAGAGTCGGAAGTTTATGCATGTTTTAAACTTCATTCAAGGACTATTAGAATATTTTATATAAATTAACAAAAAATTATTTTAATATTGTTGGTTGTTGATTTTAAACAGAACCGTAACAGTCCAACCTTCAGTAAACAAGTCTTTATGTTTCAATTGCATTTTAATAATGGAAAATTGAAAAAATTAAAGGATAAACCGTATTTTTAACTGATTTGTATAAAACGGTATGATAGAGTACATATCGTTTACATGATATTTTGGCCGATGCGAAATGCATGTAGATACTCATAGCAACAACCGCGGCCATCTCTAGTAACTTGTCTGTTTCTAGAGATGGCCTTGCACCAACGATACAGCCAATACTAATACTGTACTAAGTTATTTGACTTATTTAATACACAATTTGAACATTCTTGTTCCGTTAAACTGCTTGGGATTTCCCTTGAACCTAAATTAACTTTTGGGAAACGCATACTAACGATGTGATCTCTAAATTATCCAGAGTTTGTTTTTTACTAAGAAAATTAAAACATTGTGTTTCAAAACACACACTCCTTGCAGTTTACCATAGTTTATTTCATTCACATTAATTTATTATACGGTACTTTGTTATGGGGAAATAGTGCTGGAGCTGGTAGAGTTTTCATATGGTAAAAGAAAGCATTACGTATTTTGATATTCCTAATAAGATTAGCTGTAGAGCTTTCTTTATAGAAAATGAAATTATGACACTTTCAAGTATTTGTATTTATCACAATTTAATTTCTGTCAAACAAAATGTATCCAATTTTACTCCATGTAATTCAATTCATAACTACTTGACCAGACAGTCAAATGATTTGTATATCCCACCTGCCAGATTATCAAAATTTATGAAAAGCCATAAATATATACAAATTAAACTTTTTAATAAACTTCCCTTCTCATTTACAATTACAGAAAACATAAGTACATTTAAAGCAAAATTATCAAATTGGTTAATAAGTCACGCCTTTTATACAGTGGATGAATTTTTTAATAATTCAGACTTTTCATTGCTTTTAAACTCCAACAAGCAGTCTGCATAGTAATTTATCCGAGGTTTTATTAGTTTTTTTTTTGTTTTTTTTTTTTTTTTTTTTTTTTGCTATACTGTAATAGAGTATCTGATGAGAATAGTTTCCTTTCTTTCTGTATTGACAAAATTTATCTAATTTAGTATTTAGTAATTGTTTACTTGTTTATGACGTTGTCTATTGTAATTATGTATTGCTGAATGACAATAAAGAATTATTTATTTTATTTATTTAATGCAAAATATTTTGAAATTTTTAATCCAAACTAAGGTTAGGATCTTAAAATATACTGTTAATAAGTAAAAAAATAAGTTTTTTTACTGTTTAAATAAGTAAAAACCGCAACGCTTTGTCTTTTACCCAACCGATTTTAAAATCTATATCTTTAGGGGAAAAATTGATCTCAGAAAAATATCGTCTTGAAAAAATTGATGTCAAAAATTCAATGTATCGAATAGTTCAAATTGATTTTTCCGAAAAATCCATTATATTTTTCCATCACTATATACAGTAGAACCTTGCTAATCCCAACTAATTGAAACCAGACCCTGATCGGTTTAGTGAATTTTCAGATTAAGCTGATACTATAAATATCTAAAGATATTTAGCACGTACGAGGAACTCCTCCCACAGTTTTCAACTGATTTTAATGATTTTAGTGTAATTGAATAAAGCTAGGCAAAGTTAGTTTTCATTTTTAGGTTCGGAGGTAAGAGATTGAGGCCAATAATTTCACAAAATGGTAAATTGAAATAAAAATGATTACATGGAATTATCAGGTGAAACAAGGGTATTCAACTACCGTTGAATTCTTGCTATAGTATCAAATTGAATAATTTGTAAAGGCAGCTGACTAGAGGCTTTGGCCCGTAAGCCACCATAGGTAGGTCTAAGCCGTGCGAAATACAAAGGTCATCTAGGTAAAAATGACAAAGTGCATGTCAGCAAAAACATGTTTACCACGAATTGTTCTAGAAAATAAACATTTCTCTGTTTTAGTAGACTTTGTTATCAGTGTAGAAACTAAATTTCTCGATTTCGAGCAACATGTCAACTAGCTATAATCAAAATATTGAAATAATGCATAACTAATAAAATAATTTAGTTTAGAGGATATTTTGCTGACTTTTTTATTATTTATTCAAGTTTTGGAAATGTACAAACAGTGTATATTTTGGCAATAAAATATTCACGATATATAACATTGATAAAGGAGACATCTGAAAATGCTAACTCTCAGCTCTTCAGTTTAGTTCCGCAACAGATGCACAGACAGAGGGAAGGAAGTTCATGTTCTGTTGAAGACAGAGTTATAAACTTAGACACTCCCCTGCACCCCATACTTGTCATCTCTCTCTTTTCCTTATTCCAAATATGATTCATTGGTTTTTGTGCTGAGTTGACAATCAGTGTTTTGGAGTAGACCCAGTATTGCAGAGTTCAGTTTTACTAGCTTTATGAACTGTTGGCGCTGATTTTTGTTATTTCTTGAGTGTTGATTGTATGACTTAAATACCCCTTGTTTAATTTGTGTTTATGTACTGTGCTGTATAGGTACACCAGTGAGTTGACAACAGATCAGAATTAATGATGTTCAATGAACGAAGTCCTTGCAGGTTTATGTTTGTGAAAGTTTTAAATTAGTCAATCAACATAATTTAATATGATCTAATGTGAAAAAATTAACTTTTGGTGTTAGAAAACATTACGTTACTATTTTTACTCAAAACAGACATCGTTTTTTTGATTTTTCCTCAAGAAAACGAAAAATCAGCATTTTACCGGGACGTGTGTGAATTACAGTAAGCAGATTTTCAGATTAGCGGAGTTTGCAATAGGGGACTCTACTGTATTCACCATGTGTAATATCACATAAAAAACTGTTTCTGGATATATCTGGCAACAATGCATCAACTCTCATCAGACTATTTTCATGAACCTTACTAAAGCCGCAGGTGAAACCTTTGGCCACTCACCAAATACAGCTTTCACTAAACTCAGAATAAAATTAACCTTTTACTTAAAACATACCTTTGGTTTTTATTTCTATAAGGCAAGAGGTACAAGTCTCAAACAGTTTTCAGGGCAATGGATAAATATAAAAATATGCAAGATCTGTATCAGTAAGATTAATCTAACATTAAATCTTTTATCTCAGAGTTCAGAAGAATTCATGTTCTCAGTTTAAATCCCTCCTACCCCTCCTCACGGCCAAGTTTAAAAGGAGGTTACTATAATAACTGTTGAGTTAGTTGATGTGTTATTCTTTCTGGCAACTATTTAAAACCTTTATGACATTAATCATAGTTTACTCATCAAGTGGTATTTTTACTCCTGTATAAAATTTTGTGGGATTTTTACTCCTGTATAAAATTTTACTTTTGGTTTGCTATTTTAATTCATGAATCTTAGATGTATCCCTGGGGAAACGAGGCAAGGGTTAACATAGTTTTTATTTGCTGTGAGTAACCCCAATCTGTTTTTTTTTTTGCCTTTTCCAATTTAGTTGAAACACAAAATTCAAAGTTTAATGTACTCACTCTAATTCTCAGGCCTATTAATAAATATGTAAATGTATGAATAAATCTTATACTAGTAAGATTAATGTTATGCAGATAACAGTGTTGCATACAAAAATGCAACTTAATGAATGATACATCAAACCACTATGATATACAAAAAGTCAAACACAGCCAAGGGAAAAACATCATTTCCACTTGAGCAATATTTAAGCAATTTATTTTAAAGTAACCAATAACACTCGGCAGTTCACAATGTTTCGTTCTTAACCTACTTCCATAAAAGTAAAAAAATATACAGGAAAAAACAAACAAAAATTAAATAGTACCGAACATTTTAATCACATAATCTTACACAAAGGCTATATAAATATTAACTGACTATCTGTAACATAAATGCAACATTAAATAAATCACAAACACATCTCGTCTCCGTGCGACAGTGGAAAAATTGGAATGAAACCGGAATGGAAACGACGTCTATAGACAGTATAAAAGTTTAACAACTCGATAAATGTCTTGTAAAGAAATTCGATTACAAATTATAAAATGTAATCTACAATAAATAGTTAAAGTCCTGCCGGACCCTCGCGGTCCGGACCGAAGCAAACTTTTCACAAAACGTATTAACAGTCGACTCAGTAGCTTAGAAGCACTTCCTGTGGACGATTGAGGGACCGGACTCGTCGTATTCCTGTTTCGAGATCCACATCTGCTGGAAGGTGGACAGGGAGGCAAGGATTGAACCTGGAAAAAGAAACAGAAATGGTTAAGACAATGTCATTGGCGAATCTTTTACAGCAATGAAAAAGGCAATAGCAGCAATCTTCTTCAAAGGCAGAGTGATATAAGTCATTAACCCCCTCCTTAAAAATTTAAGAAATTTGAAAATTGTAACTGTCTACAAGAAGTATACGCCCACAGAGTAGCCTATTGTTTCCAGCTTTACTAACTGTTAACATTTACGTTAGTGATAAGCCTGTTGTGAGATTGCATCCTTCATCGAATTATTCAAGTCACAATAAAAAAGTTGAAAGATAAGTAAATTATTTTAGCAAAGGTGAGAAATTCTTCTATAAGACTTCAAAAAGGTAAGTCCACACTTGTGTGCTTTTTGGTGTGCTAAGTGCATGCCTTTTGACGTATCATTTAGCACCAAAAGGAATGTGTTACAGGCATGCCCCATTTGATGCGAGAGAATCTTGATTCCATAATGCAAGGCGATCATAAGCCTTGGATTTCTGTGCGTTTCAACAAACATTTTTGGAAAGTTTTTCGCTTTTTAGTCTGAGTTTAATGTTTAAATCAAATTGTTAAAGCCATAAAAACTTGAGTTTATTGAAGATTGCAGATCTCATACATGAGTGTGTGACAAACAACAAATAACCCAAAAAAATATTGTTTTGACAGCAAAATTAAGATTTCAAAATTAATACTACTGTAGTATTATTAATTTTCAAAATTAATTTAAATTAAATAGGTTTTAATAACCAATTCATTAAATTTTATTTTAATTAAATTTTAAAGACAAAATATTTATTTTATTATTTTTATAACGCACACATTCATATAAAAAATTGTACAAAACACTAAATATTCCACAACAATTCCTCCAACAGTAGTGACATCTTCATATGTAATGAAAAATGGAATTTTCGTGAGGCATGAGTGTGGACAGCAAACGCATGCATTAAGGCAAGAGTTGAACTGCATAGTGAATTGAACCTTAAATGAAAGTTAAACATGGCTATTAAGATTTATGCCTCTCGTGATAAGTTTTCCCAACATTGTTATGCATAAAATAGTTTTTAACTACAATGACATGTTTTTGACAACTGTCTTCGTATAGCTGTGAAAAGTTTTCTTGAATTAAATTCCTCCTAAAACCATAACATAACTGCGCTAATACAAGAGAATGCCTGGCACGCACCTCCGATCCATACGGAGTATTTCCTCTCAGGTGGCGCGATGATCTTGATCTTCATGGTGGACGGCGCAAGCGCGGTGATCTCCTTCTGCATCCTGTCGGCGATGCCCGGGTACATAGTGGTACCACCAGAGAGCACTGTGTTGGCGTACAGGTCCTTACGGATGTCCACGTCGCACTTCATGATGGAGTTGTACGTCGTCTCGTGGATGCCGCAGGCTTCCATGCCGAGGAACGATGGCTGGAACAGCGCCTCGGGGCAACGGAACCGCTCGTTGCCGATTGTGATTACCTGCAATCGGAATCAAGGTTTGGCAATGTGGGTAAGAAATGTATTTTCTGCAGAAAAACAAAATTTGACTGTAAACTTAAGTGGCAACTTTGTTGTGGCCATTAATTTGGTATTGAATTATTTTCAGTAACATTGTGAAACTTAAGTTGCATTGAAATATTTTCCTCTAACAATATAAATTTCAAAACAATCAACTATAGAGCTTAATTCTCTTTATATCTATTAATTTAAGTATCAATTGAACATAATTTGACCAAATATGTTAAAAATCTTAAAACATGCTGAAAGAAATCTGATTGGGTTTAATTTGTTTAACTCCAGAGTGACTCTAAACAGTACAGATTAACTTTGAATTTGTCTCATTGTCAAAAAAAATTTCTAGAATAATTTTAATTTAAAGGAACATAAAGAATCTTCATTTCATCATACTTTTGTGAACGTTTAAGGTAAACTGCCTGAATGCCGTGACCTTAAGCATCCTTCAGCCTGGTTAAGTTTCTTTTCAACCATTTAACACCTTTTTCCACAAGTAAGGTTGTATGTTGTACTATTTTTTTACTCCTCATTATTTCCCCTTCAATATACTGTTTTCAGGTGGTAAGTAGCTTCAAAATGTGATTAACTATAAAATATTTATGAGAGCAAGTCATTTTTGCACCATTTACATAATTCCGTGAGAACGAAACATAACTCCGTGATATGCCAGCCAAATTCCGTGACCATCCTGTTGTACCCATATTATGGTCAGAAACTTTTTTTAAGATGTTATTTTGGCAATATAACTACTTATTATTGCTAAATCAATACTTACACCCATATAAGAAATGTCTTTTACAGGCTGACGACAGTTTAGAGCATATGATGTCAAGACTGCATACAGTAAAAAATTTCTTCTCATAGAGGAATAAAATAAAGGAAACCCAAATAAAAAAGTTATATTATATCAAATTCGTTTCATTTTACCAGATTAATAGCCTCTTAAATTAAATCCTAGTTTATTACACAATAGATTAGAACGGCAGTTAAAGTAAGTTACATCAACATTTATTGCAAAAGGAGAGAACTTTTTTTGCTAAGTACTTACATCATTGACTATGGATTCTATAGTATCCATAGTCAATGCTTATATCTTTGGTCAAGAAATAACTACATTCTTTTAAAAGAGCATTGACATACGAAATATTTAAGGTCATTAAAATGTTAAGACAATATTTCTACTCCTACATTGCTTTAATGTGTTAAACATCTTGTTAAAAACCTTGTACAACAAACGTGTTTTCAGTAATGTTAACACCAAAATGTTGACCACGGATTTTGGGATTTGTGTATTTTAGTGTTATGATTAACACTTTTTCAACTAAACTTGGATCAAAATGGGGAAAAAATTAGATATTTTGTTACTAAAGACCACCTCTTCAAAAGCTTTAATCTGTGACTCCAAGCACGGAATTTGAAAAATGCATTATTTGTCATTCAAATCCCGTGACCATTGATAATTGGAAATAAAAAGGTTAGATCACATTTTAAACAATTTATTTATTAAAATCCTTATCTGCAAAATGCTCTGAGTAAAAATATATTCACACAATTAAAAATAAGTGAAAAGACAAATAAATAACACCCTCAATAATCAAAGCTTAATAAATGTCTTAGTAGATTCTTTGACAAGAAACAAGTTATTTACTTGAATAAAAGTTAAAATATCAACCACGGAGTTTAGTATTTATATAAATTAGCTCTTTATCTCAAATTTCATACATTATAACTCGTTTGAAACGTAAAAAAAAAACTATTTTAATGCATTACTGAACAGGCACATATAAAAATCAATTTCCGTGGTCGTTATCACAGGTTTTGAAAACTGAATGATTTACAGTTTAAATCCCGTGACAGTTATTTTAAAGACATTCAGAAATGAAATCGTCTTAATGAAGCAGTTTTAAGATAGAAAAGATTATAAACAATGATTAAATCGATGAAAACCCCCATTTATATGAAATATAAAGCGTCAATAACTTATTTGGCTCTCCCGTATCCTTAGTAAAGACGCTAAGAAAGTAAGCACTTCTGCACCGGGCAACGTTTGACCGCCAACTGACGAAAATTTAGCCGCCGCGTCCCGCCAAGAAACACACAGAGTAGTAAACAAAGAGTTTTTGAGTAAAAATGACGTCGTTATTTCGCCGTCGGTTTGCCGATTTCGTCAATATTCGCACGTAAAGTGAGGAATCACGGCGTTTGGTATGTTCACGGCATTTAGGCAGTTTACCTTATTACACATTTAGACAGATTTATAAGGTCTTTATTTCTTCAAATGTATGCCTACAGTGATTCAGTCAGAGAAGAGATTAGGCTCATTAGCAAAATTTCAATTTGTAAGTAAACAAAAATCAAAATTAAAAAACTGGGAGTGTAACTTACAACTGTTTGTGAATGTCACTTCTGAAGAAAGGAGAAGTAGACTTGTTTTACGTAACTATTACTGAACATTAACCACTAAGTATGTCATTCCTTCTGAAAAACTAAAACTACTGTATAAGATAGTCTCTAACCTGTCCGTCGGGCAGTTCATAGCTCTTCTCCAGCGAGCTGGAGCTGGCGGCGGTGGCCATTTCCTGCTCGAAGTCCAGCGCGACATAGCACAGCTTCTCCTTGATGTCTCTTACAATTTCTCGCTCGGCGGTGGTGGTGAAGCTGTAGCCCCTCTCCGTTAGGATCTTCATCAGGTAGTCTGTCAGGTCTCGGCCGGCCAAGTCCAATCGGAGGATGGCGTGGGGCAGGGCGTAACCTGCGAGACGAGTCAGACATTAAAAACCGCTTAACTATCATGCATCATAAAATTTTTAGAAATCAAGATTTTTTTTGTAAATAGGACTATTAATGAACAGCTGCATAAGAACATTTGTCAAGGGAACGAACACAAGGAACATGATTGTCTGCCTTAGAGGCCATGGCCAAAAATTTAATGGCTTGAATCAAAGACAATGTTCCCATAAAATTTATTGAGGTGTTCTTCAAAATGAACATTACTTTCACTATCAACTTAGTTTATGGTAAGTCCCACCACGATTCTAGAATGTTTATGTTTGATCATCTATGCACTCCAAATATATCTTGCTCCAGCAAAACCAACTTGGGGCTTATTAGGCCTACTTTTTAAACACAAGGTTGACTTACATAATTTTGTTGCCTAGAAAAAACAAATCGATTAAATATTATTAGGATTTTCAAGAACGAAGACCTACAACTGAACCATACCTTCATAGATGGGGACTGTGTGAGAAACTCCGTCTCCAGAGTCCAAGACGATACCAGTCGTTCGTCCAGAGGCGTACAGGGACAGGACAGCCTGGATGGCGACGTACATGGCAGGTGTGTTGAAGGTCTCAAACATGATCTGCACAAACACCCACAACAATTAGTCGATCTGACAATAGTGCAGCCCAGTTAATCAAAATTAATTTCATCTTTGTTCACATAACAAACTGTGATAACCTCTAAACGTCTTTTTTATTGGTACATTACAAGTTCTTTCTGAAACTATAATGTAGCCTAATTTGTCAATATCATCAATGATTTATTAAAAGCCAATAATCCCAAGTTACTCTATTAAATTGGATCAATAAATGTGTAATCAATATATTTCCTCCGTAAAAGAAAATGCCAAAAGATAACTTAGTTCTCCATTCCAAAATATTACCTTTTACAATTTGAGCGACATCTTTGTCAACACACAGAGACTCAAGTACTAAAGCTTGATGCCAAACGAGAATATCCTATGAAAGAAATGTTATTTACATTGTACTTGAACGTAAACAGTTTTTAAAATGATAAGTAAATGGCAATACTTAAGTATATAGCCTATTTCGGTTGGAGAAACAAAAATTCTAGGCTTTACCTGTGTCATCTTTTCTCTGTTGGCCTTGGGGTTGAGGGGGGCTTCCGTCAGCAGGACAGGGTGTTCCTCAGGCGCAACTCTCAACTCATTGTAGAATGTGTGGTGCCAAATCTTCTCCATGTCATCCCAGTTTGTGACGATTCCGTGTTCGATGGGGTATTTCAGTGTGAGAATTCCTCTCTTAGACTGGGCTTCGTCACCGACGTAGCTGTCCTTCTGCCCCATGCCAACCATGACTCCCTGATGACGGGGGCGACCCACGATGGAGGGGAACACGGCTCGGGGAGCGTCGTCTCCCGCGAAACCCGCCTTGCACATTCCGGACCCATTGTCCACTACGAGCGCTGCCACTTCTTCGTCACACATTGTGTTTTAATAAATTAACTGTAACAAATCGTAGGACAAGGTTAGCTGCCAGTACTGTAACTACATTGTTAATTGTGGATTTTTATGAGTTAAGAGCTATTGGGTTGAGGGCTTCCAAAATTTTAAGAAAGGCATATCCATAATCAACTATTTAAGTTAGGTCATTATTTCATATTAGGTATTAGGTCTTGAGATTTGATGAATATTATTGCAATCCTTAAAAATAATTAGTCAAAAAGGTCCTTAATAAGTTAATAATTGTGGCAGGCCTATTTTAAAAGATTCCCATTTAGCCTAAATTATTCACTGAAACTGCAGGCATTGAATATTGTACAGCCTTAAAAACGGAGGATAGGCCTAAATGTTTTAAGAGTTTTTGGATACTTTCAGATTGCTGTCAGTACTCCAAAAATAATTGACACTGGTGTGAAACATACAAGAGATTTAAATGCAAAAGAATTTTAATGATCAAATTAAGTTATACTACGCTTGGTTATAGAGTCTAGACTGCTTCGGAAAAATTCAATTTAAAAACATACACTTGGGAATCAAGCTTTGCAGCATGCTCCCCGAAGTGGTCAAGCAGTTAAAAACCAATCTAAATTTAGTCATAAGATAGAGAGTTGGCTTAAAGTAAATCCTCTCTACTTCATTGAAGAATTTTTTGGGGCTGATTTGGGCACGCTTGTCTGATCCGTCGTAATCAACACAGTAGTTTTAATCATTAGTTAAAAAAAAAGACACACGTCTGTCCAGCAGTGCTGGTTATCAACGAAGAAGAAGGTATCAAGCTACAGTAAGCAGGGGGATTTTAGGCCTAAAATAAAGCAAAACATTGATTGAACATTCAACATTAGACCTAAGTTATAGCCTAAGTTTCGATTTCTAAAAATACTCAAACCTCTAACTTGCTCTACCTACCACTACTAACTTATTAATTTTTTAGATAAAAATTCTCATTAAGTTTGTCATGAATTTAAAAGAAGTTATTGATATGGAAGTTAAATTAGCTTAAAACTTTTTTATATTTGGCTCTAATTTGGATTTTTTAGTGCTAAGGAACTATTTATCCTACGTCTTTCCTGAAAAGTGCCAAAAATAAGTTAATGATAGCCTATGTCAGTTTGCCACCGCTGTCAATAAGTTAGGCTACCAAGAATTAAACAGGAATATTGGTTGAATTTCAATACACTAATGATTCCAATTTTCATACAATAAAGATAGGCCAGACAAAGTTTACAATATCACCAGCTAGACTTTTGGATTAGGAAAATTTGTTTTCAATTTGTCTTGTGTGCTTACCTTTGCCCGCTTGGATACATACGGTAAGTAAGTTTAAAATACCTATCCAGAAGTTTTACGGAATTACAAGTAACATAACTAGGCCTAGGTCTGTTACACCTTAAGAATAAGGAGTTCTTGAAAACTAGCCTATAGGCTAGCCTAAAGGTCTTATTTTGCTAGCACTAGGGTTGTAAAACTTAACCAATTCAATACTAGCAAATAAGTTTTAATAGGTACTGTACCGGTACCCAAGTTTGGCTTTGAAAACTGCTTGGTAATTATACATTTCGGACATTGCTCAGTTAAAGAATTTAATCCGGAATCTTTGATGTTTCAAAATGAAATTAAATCAAACCAATATTCCAATTGAAGTCCACAATATTGACGGCTAGTCAGTATAAGACTAGTCGTTTATTTGCACTATTCTGGGAAAAATGAGGGAAGTTAGGCCTAACTTAACCATAAGTTACCGTTCCATAGCACTGAAAGAGTTGGATAATGACACATCTCATTTGAATTAGGCCTGCCCACTGAAATGTTTAAGAGAAAATTTTTTTCAGGAGAACCAACTTTCAAGTTTGCAACTTTCAGTCTCGGACCAAAATATTTTTGAAAAAATCAACACCAATTGTGTAGACTTAGTTTGAAACCAATTAAAACTTAGGCTAACTTAAGTTTCCTTCCTACACTGTTGATGAAAAACTGTTGGAAATAATCCTTAAAGGCCCTAAGATTACTTAGTACTTGAAGACAAACACAGAACACTAAGGAAGCCCACACAACCACTAAGAACTATTTCACTGTTGATAATCCATAAGGCACAGCACAACACAATAAACTTGAAAGCATCAAATTCAAACTTACATAAATAAGTTAAATATATATACAATATTGATGCACTAAACTGCACCGTTAGGTTTTCACGACTAGACTGAAGTTCACACTAGCAGACAGGTTGTGTTATAAGCAACCTCTCACTCAAGCTTCTCTTCCTGCCTCCCCCTTCCCCCTCCCACTACTGGGGGGGGGGTACCAATGACAGCATTCTTTACCATATATGGAAAAAGCTTGGCGGCGTGGCTGAAATCACTTCAAAAGCCGGCACTCAATGAAATTCTTTATATACATGGATGACACCTGAGCTGGTAACAGGTTGATCCTTGTTACTATGCGTAGAGTGCGGGCGATCACTCAATGAAATACGGAAATGTCGACGCTCCAAGTTTGCCGGTAGATGGACAACGCCCAACTGGCAGTAGGTTAGGTCTAGACGAATACTTCAAAGAGCTAAAATAGTCCCGGCTAATCCTGTACAATGGGCAGAACGTTGCCAACTGTAAAATTAGCGTAGCGTGAATGAATGAGGCTAATTTTGGACCGCGCGGCGAGTGCAAATAGCCACTACGTTAACTACTATCACACGTGCCGGTTCCCGAGGGAAACCGTCATTCCTGATTTTAAGTTAATTAATCCTCAGCTTTATCATTTGTAATAAGTCGACTGAAAAATGGATATTTAAGTTTTTAATATATTGAAAATTTACGACTAATTCCATTTTATCCCCGTGGAAGGAATAATATTTTATTTTACGATCTAAATATTCCAGTAAAATACATTGCAAAAAGTGTAGAATAATTAAAAACATGCTAAAATGTTTATTAAAGGGAACGAAAATTATAAATTCTAAAACTTACCTTGAAAAAAGACGAAACTTGAAAGAGTGCTGGCACCACAACTAAATTGATGCAAGTGAACCGAGCAATTGAACCGTTGGGGAAAGTCTCGTCCTGAAAGTGGACTCTTCCAGGGAGTGGACACTCCTGCCGGAGCGAAGATAACGAACTTCAAATTCGAATTTTAACTGACAGTGTTATAAATATGTTTTAGAATCTATTTATTGTCGTTTCAGGATAGCAAAGCCGTCAAATAATAGGTAAATATACTCTCTTTATTATGAAATTCAATTCGGTTGCCGGACCGAAGTCGACGCTTCCTCCCCTCTACCGTACACTTGGACTCACCCGGACCCCCTCCACGCAACAGACTCTGCTCATACCATATATGGTTATAAAGCGGATGGCGCTCTCTGATTGGCCGAGAGGTGCCGACGGTTGATTCACAAGCGAAATGCAAGCGTGTACTTGAAACTAGTAGGAAATTTCGAATGAATACCTCTGCGTTTCTTCCCACTAGAATAAAATTATAGGTCTCTTCAATCAACAGTTTGTTGAGAGAATACGGGGTTTCACTTTTTATTCGAACATTGTTTCAAACATTGTTCCTTTCACTGGGATTGTCTCTTCGGAATTAATAATCGCAAATAACGCAACGTGACGATAAGCGAAACCGCAGTGCGAAATTTAATTTAAAAGTTTAAAGGACTCGTGCATTTTGATTTTCCGCGGGGAAAATGTTTAATTTAAAATCAACTCAAGCTCTGGGCGCTATTGAAAAGATCGTTAGAAGTAAATTAGCCAGCCTAGCCCTGCACCCTACACCACAATACATAGGTTTAACAATTTTTTATTGATCTTGCACCCATTTTTTGCTCGTGGTTAGAAGAAATATGACGTTTTGTGAAAATACAGTTAGCTAGAAATATCCACACCCGTCAGTCCTCTGAAGCTGAAGTTTATTAAATTTTACTCCAATTATTTTTTTGAACTATTTTTTTAGGTTTAACTTATTTTCAACAGTAATTTCTATAACATTTTACATAGTAGGCCTAAATTAATTCTAATGCAGAGTTAACCCTCTGATCTAATCAGTTACAGACTGAAAATTGTTCATAAGCTTACATTTTCAGGCCAGAAGTGCAAATAATATGCTTCAAAAATGACAATATACGGTAAAAATATCAAAAACTATTGTCTTTTTGTTTTAGATATTGCACAGATGAACAAATAAGATATTTATTTCAGACTTTAACGTTTTTTTCATGCCAATTTCAAAATCATTTTTTGCTAACAATGAATGTGAAAATTTAAACAACCGCTGATCTTAGTTTAAATCAAGACACTGTAATTTACCTAGCTCTAATTCAGATAAACGAACTATAATATGAACTAATATTTTTTACTAACTGTACTTGAGATTGTTAATCTCAAGAAACCAAATAGGCTTACCTACGTTAAATACTACCCAGTGAACAAATTAATAAATTATTGTACGGGATATACAAATTGTAAATATTGTAAATATTACTCCATACTTACTCAAGTATTATGTTAAACACTAAAAAATATATCACGCCAAAAACTTATTCAAACTTTGCAAATCCTAACCTTGGAGCTTGAGATGTTTTGTTTTCACAAAATCATATGATCATATGACTCAATTTACAACCCACATCCACACATGCACCGAAATCGCTCTGTAAAAAAGAAAGCTGCCTACTCTAGTTTTGCCGCGCGTGTAAAGAATATCCCGACATAATTGGCAATTAAAACACTAATTAACTACTCAATTGGCGTACATTGAATACACACTTCTCTCCCGACGTCAATAATTGTCTGATTTTCACACAACCTTGTAGAACAATAGTGTATTCAGTTTTTCAACAATGTGATTTTATCCAAGTAAAAAGTAAAAAAAAAAAAAATTGACAAAGCAAGGTTGAAAAATAACTCGGTCTTTCGAACTTGGCTTCTAAAAACCTTGTGCTAGCTCATTATTAGGTTAGGGCCTATATATAGATATTGTAGCCTACTGAAATACATAGTACCGTAAGTAATAGTACCAGGTACTGTAATAATAAAAGTAATTAATCAGTACTGAGAAGGGTGGAGAATTCTGTTGATACATTCCCAGTCCATTTTAGGAGTGAGTTTAAATGGTCCAAATAAGGTCAGAACTGCAGCAAAGGAGACGGGCGGCGATGGGAGAACATTCTTCTCCCTAAAATGGAAATTGTTGACTTTCCAGGGGAAATCAAATTAAGTTGTTGAGAAAAACTTAAATAGAACTTAAATTCGCATTGGCCATGGAATGTATTTTTTCGTAGAAAGTAGGTTTATCTTGAAGAAAAACAAGCTTCGAGGAGGAAATCGACTCTGTTATCTATTGATTAGGGAAAAGCGATTATCATTATCATGTTTTGTTATCATATTCTCTTAGAAAATCTAATGCGGCTCCTAGCTTAAAGAAAAACAATTCTAGAATTTTACAATTTTAGAATTTGTTTCCCTTAGTAATTTTTTTTTAATATTGTAAAAGTAATGTTTAAAAATACAAAAAAATCAATACTGTACTTAAATTTTTTATGTCAGAAGCGGCAAAACAATTTTGTTCTCGGGACAGGTTTTATAACAATACCACACTTTTGTGGTGTATATAGTCTACCGTACCAAAATTGACTATAGCAAATTGTATCGCAAATAGGTGGTGTTGAAAGTACATAAGTTAGTTTTTACAAGTAGTACCAGTACCAGCTGTACAAAAAGTGAATTTCAGTTGAAATTTTCAGCGGTCAAGATTAGGTGGACTATCTTTGAAGCTGAACAACTTTTATTTGTCGCATATACGCCTAATCATGTATGTCATGTAAATCACGTAATAGCTTAGTTTATCATCAAAACACGTATAAACAAATGTACATTGACAGTTTGTTTGATTAGATTTAACCAACGAGGTTAAATAGATATAGAGTGCTCACCACATGTTAATTTTGTGTCCCTTTTTGATTTGCGCCATTTTACCCATGATTCCCGCCGTTTCCTTGGCAACTATCCCACACTTTACTCTTGTTTCCTTGGTTACTAGTTTTAGTTATTCTGATTAGTCGCTACAAGCTTAAAAAATTACTGATGATATTTTAAAAACATATGTTTATTTGTTGTTTGTTTTTAAATTAGTTTGATTTGATGGTCTGTGAGCAGGCTATTGAAGTTGGTTACCATAGAAACGTGTGGGGAAAATGGTAAATTACTGTTGGAAAAGTGTAAACAAAGGACTGGTTACCAAGGAAACGGCGGGAATCGTGGGTAAAGTGGCGCCAGTCAAAAAGGGACACTTTTCCCTATCTGGTGAGCACTCTATATCTATTTAATCTCGTTGGATTTAACCTAAAAATTTGACTAGTATAAATTAGAAACACATGATTATAACACTACGAACAAAAGAAGTTTAGTGTCAATGATAGTCCACCCAATCTTGACCGCTTCTAGTTTTAAAAATTCAACTTGTGAAGCTTCTTGTAAGGCCGGTTTAGAAAAATAAAATATTATCCGGTTCCATCATAGCCTTCTGGATATTGGAAGAAAGTTCGTCTCATTTCAACTACTTTTCCCTCATATAAGAGAAACCTTACTCAATAAATCACAGACACAAACTTTAGGAAGGTTTTAATGTCACTTTCGTCCTAGAAATTTTGAAAGTTGAACCATAGCAATTTACGAAGCTGGGAGTTCTAGTGAATTGCAAAAATTCCATAGTTGTGTTCATAGTGGTGAGCTAGTTTACGAGGTTGCAAATATAGCATCACTCAGACATATAATTGTCTTGTGGTTTGTCCTGGGGGGGGGGAGGTGTAGACGATGAAACCCTACAACTTCTACCCCTCCCATTGTTGTGGCAAGGGACTAGTGGTGGGAGGGGGTGTCTGTGACCTCGACACAAAAATCGAAACCCCAACAATGGAATAACAGCTGATTCAGCATTCATCCATTCAACAGCTGAGTTCAGATTTATAGCTTTCATTTTCTATTACTGTATTTACTAAATTAGCTCATGATTTTTCAGTTTTAATTTCTTTTATCAAATAAACGGTAACTGATAACTGACACAAACTATCTCCCAACCCCAACAATATGAATACAGTACCCCCGTCGGGTTTATATAAATAATACAACGTATATATAGGAAAATAAAAAACAACAGAATTTGGTATGTATAACCTAATCACTAATTAAGGTGTTACCCTTAAGCCGCGTCCGCACTGGCCGAACATGTTCGCCGAACAAAGTTCTTCCGAACTTTTGTTTGTTCGTTGCTAACATTTTAGAATGTAAATCATATGGCCGAATGTTCGTTAAGAATGTTTGTTGATTTTTGTGTTCGCCGAACAAGTTCGCCACGAATGTTCGCCCAGTGCGGACGCGGCTTTAAAAACCCATATGGAACCAAACCTAAGTACTCACCCCAATGGTGTTTATGGGGAAATACAAGATATAAAAATTCGGTAGGATATTCGCTGAGTACGCAGGTCTGCTGCGGTGGGTTTTTAAATAGGCACATTTAAAAATGCGTGCACGCTAAAATAGAAAGAATGAAAAAGTCATTCTTTGTTCAGAGTGAATGCGTGTTCATTCCAAAAGAATGAAAAGTAACTCGTGAAAGAACAGAAAACCTCCACTCTTTCTAAAGAGTGAAAATATCCACTATTTAAATAAATGGATTTTCACCTTTTCAATAGATGGTTTCTCAGTCACTCTATCAAAGAGTGATTTCCTTACAGAATCAGAAGACCGCCATCTTTAACGGGTCCGGGACAATTTTATGTGCGTTATTTATATTAAGTATTGGGAAACGTTTTGTGTGTTTGCATGGCTATGGCTAAAACTTCAAGTCAGCTCTGAAATCAATCATCGAAAGCATTCACCTCCAAAAAAATCTTCCTCCTCGGCATCGGTGTCACGTCACGGCGTCTCTTTCCAGAAGCTTTCCTTCCTCAATAGTTAGCAAGCACAACTACTTAAGTTTAGATGAAGTAATTTAGTTCTATATGCAAACATACTCTATTATTAACAGGATATTGTGTAGTATACAAGACTGAGAATCACTTATAATGAAGGCCAAGCCACCTTACCTTTCTACACTTTGTCTTGTAGGTTATCATCGAGGTACAGTTCAGTAGGTTTTAATAGAATAATATTAACATAAATAACAAAATAAAGGACAAATTTTAACTAAGTTAATGTAGCCTAAAACATTATCAAAGAACAACACAAAATAAACTAGCTAAGTTTATTTTGTATGTGTACCTATTTTGAGTAATTGTGAGAAGACTTCATTTGATAGGTTAGGTTAGAGTGGAAATCATTCTTTCATTGAGTGAAAATCATTCTTTCGTTGAGTGGAAATCACTCTTTTGTTGAGTGGAAATCACTCTTTCGTTGAGTGGAAATCATTTTTTCGTTGAGTGGAAATCACTTTTTCGTTGAGTGGAAATATTCACTCTTTCAAAGAATGACCCCAGTTCACTATTTTAAAGAGTGAATATTCATTCTTTCAGAGTGGCTCGGTTTTCCTACTTTCAAAGAGTTAAAAAGTCACTCTGAAAGAGTGAATTTTCATTCTTTCACTTTTAGTGTGTGTAAGGTTATGAAGCAAAATAGATAACTAGTTTATTCAAGATTTGACGGTAACACTTTTGTTAATTGTACTGTACGTTATACAACTAGATTGCATAACCTATAAGTTAATTTGCCATTATCGGATAAGACAGCTAGTTGTTGAAGGTATTTCAGATAAGTTATCTACATTGAACGGTTCAAGGTCCGATGCCTGTCTACAGCCTACATCATCCCTTTATCTGGCATCGCAAGCTTACTTAGCATAGTACCTAGTACTCGAGTAAAATGATATTTTAAAAGTCAAGTGTTATCGGAGAAAAGATGGATTAGAAATGACTTGATGAATAATTGCCTTGATTATTTGAGTCTTATCATTACAGCAATAGACGAACAAGTGGTAGGCCCTACGAGTATAGGAAATATAGACTCGACATTATTATATATACACAGTAACTAGATTATAGCAAAAAAATAAGCAAAAAATGTTTTCTGTACTTGTAAAATCATTAGATTTCTCATACAGTAGTTAATTTCGCCTTGAACAAAAATAATTTTTATTGTCCCACAAAGCGAAGAACTGGCACAGCAAATTACATTTTCATGTTTGAGAATTTTTTGTGATTACCAAAACGAGAATAAGTAACTTCTGTCAATTCCTAAAGTTTAATTAATTAGTTAAAATCGCCAATATCACGGTGAGCTCTACAATTAATTAACTGGGGTCGTTCTATAAATTCGTCAACGTCTCCTTACCTTGACAAATGACATGGTGACATCACCCCAACAAGGTGATCGCGGCATGGGACCGGCCATGGAATTTCCATAGCCAAAGGTGGTCTAACGTTCGCGCGTATTCTCAATGACTTCCGGTCGCTCGGCCTTCCGGTCGTGCCGCCGCCACCTTGATCGTCGCCAAGGCCAAGCCGCTTCCGCCGTGACGTCATCTCTTTGTTGCTAAGGCCTGTAAAATCGGGGTTGGTTTGCAAACGGATCAGGATAGGTCTGTTTTCGTTATTTTTATGAAACAACATTATGTCACACATTTGTTGTTCCAATTCAAGGTGACTGTAGGCCAGGGCCAGGTGAGCCGCATCCCATAAGAGCAATGGTGTCACTTTCTGCGACATCCATGGATGTCGCCTACCTGCAAGTGTTGCCAACAAAACAGCAAACAACAATCGTTCTCGTTTCCGTTGGGAATTTTTTTGTCTCAACAATTACTAAAATAAGGAATTTCAAAGCAAAATAGGGTAGAATTTATGTTTTTAGATTTACTTTGATTGATAATTTGTAATTTGGTTCCGTTGATAACAAACCTAATGGTTTGTTATCAACTAATAATCCAAATTTAAAATAGAGTAATATGGTGTCGTTTAGATAAAAATACCGTACCCATGGCAAGACTGCTTCATTATCTTTTTCAATCAGCTGTGTAATGGTAAATATTATAACGTAACTTGACTTCCGTTTTAGTTTAGACGCTTCATATCCAGAACACAAAAAAAAGCTATTCGGCTGACCTGGGAAGAAGTTATGCTTCTTCCTTTACAGACCTTGGTTCCAATTAAAGTTATTGTACAAAATCATTAGAAGCTATTGCTAAGCCATATTTATAATCTTCTTTTGTAGAAACTTTCAAGAATCTTCAAATTTGATTCATCTTCAAAATACAATTTTTTTTCAATCCTAAACTTTTGATTTCTTGATTAATCATATAATATAGTAACAATGACTTCAATACCTTTGAACAATGTTTGTGTTATACATTTGAATGTGAAATTCATTATAGCCTAAGTCAATACTGACGAGAATAAACAATCAGAGAAATTTAAAAATCAACGTTGAATTGGCTTTTGGGCGGAAATACTTCCACTCGTTTTCAGTACGAGGGGATTGCAAAAAAGACCAAGAGGTGCCAAAAAATACACCATTTGGTAAATATTTGGTTTTGGCAGCTTTCAAACTCCGTCCGTTTCGTTTATTACCATAATCATCCAAAAAGGAATAATAGTAGGAAATATTTAAGTATTTAAAAAATAGCCCATTATTGCTTTCTATAACCCAATAGAGAACATTGGGGAAATGCACGGAGAAGATGTTCTCCCAATAATGAAAAAAATAATTATAAATAAAAAAAGTAGAAATCATGACTTAATGCCAGTACCAGCCGCCTTGGATTTTTATTCCAGGAAAAGACTAATGTTAGATTTCCGAACATCCCCTACGCCCTATGAAAACCTATTGGTCGAAAAGATCTATATTTATGTAATTTTGAAGGACATTAGGATATTTTTAAATGACTAGGTCCCTATGAAATATATGATTGATTGTTTGATTAATAAACAAGAAATGATTCCCAAAAATGTTTTATCGAAAATGGACGCGTTTTTCAAAAGTTTAATTTCAAAAATCGCTCTAAAATAGTGATTCTTTACACCGTGTCTCAGATGTTTTTTTAAGACATAAAGAGGAGTTTTTTACCAATGGCGTAGCGGATGTTTGAAATTTAACATTAGTCTTATGGGAATAATTATCCTGTCCTGCAGACATGTTCATTGTTGGGTAAACTATCAGCTGGTCGAAACGTTAAAAATACCTCCTACAGTTAAAGTCAACATACCTACAGTCAAAGAACATCTTGCAATTCCTCCCAATCCTAAACGAAAATGCTGTTACATCCATTTCAAACAATACAGGTTTATAACAAGTGATTTCCACCCCCAAAGCTCGGTCAGGGCTCCGCCCAGTTCTACTCCGCCGCACCCTGTACCGGCGCACCGAAACTGCGATCCTAGTTTTAATCCTCAAAAGGGTTCGCTAATCTCACAACCGAAACTGCGATCCTGGCACAGCGGCCCATCAGCAGGTAGCGGAGGGTCCAGCGGGGATTCCAGCGTCCGGTGTAGGAAATAAAGGCTCTGGAATCTTTCGCCGTCCGACGTGTCGCTCAAGTCACTTTTCAACTAATGCCAATGAACTAGGACTTCCAAGTTGTACTAAACTCGCGCATACCACGCCCTTAAGAGTCATCTTCACCCCTGGGCCAGTATAGTATAGCCCATTGTTGCGCAGTCGGCAATGTTAACTATACGGCTTTTAATGCAAAACATGGTATTTGATTCCCCCTTTTTTCGGACGCCGTTTTTCAACCGATTTTGATTTTTCAACCGAGTAGCCCATTGTTGCGCAGTCGGCAATTTTAACTATACGGCAGTAGTGTAAAATTGCGGCCGCTGGCCCAGTTCAAGGTCACCTGAGGGATGACGTCATCGAGGTCAATGACCTCACCGATGACGTCATCGATGACGTCATCGATGACGCAATCGATGACGTCATCACTAATGACGTCATTTCGATGACGTCACACCCATGACGTCACAGAAATGACGTGCTGATGACGTCATCACCCCTTACGTCACCAAAACGACGTCACCGACGCCACTAAGGTCAAGGTCACGCAGAAACTTAAAATTTTTTAGCACTTTTGCCGTTTCTCGCACTACGCTCCGAGTTTCAGTCAGAGTCCCCGTGACCTTGACCACTTGGAGCGAATTTTCGACGAGAAACGGCAAAAGTGCCAAGTTAAACTCGAGTTTCTGACATGACTCTGCCTAAATGGGCAATCGGTTATCCCTCAGGTGACCTTGAACCAGTACAACGCCCGCAATTTTATGTTACTGTGACCTTGAACACTTAACAACGGAGCGCCGACACCGATGCGCACCCCACGACAGCCACCGAGTGACTGACTATCAGGCTCTGTGTACTCTAGGTATATGGGGAAGTGGAGGGGGAAATTTCAAGGTCATCCAAATGGAGTTTTAAAAAAGTTGAAGAGTAGAAAGACTACTCTTGTGCTTCCTGGGCGACCTCATCAATTTCCAACGGATCTGTAAACCAATCCGATCTGTAGCGGCAGGAGTCTAGAAAACAGGTGCACCACCCATCAGGTTGTCCGTAGCATTTCCGACAATTGGTAAGATTGGAGAAGTGAAATTTAATACACCGCTGCGGACAACAAGTATAAAAGTATTTGGATTTGTAGATTTTGAAAGTTTGTAGTACCGGCGGTGGCAGCTGTTGGTTCTTGCATCTACACCTGCAACATCCGAAGCATTCACATTGCCGGCAGGCCAGCCCATCCACTTGCCACTTTGGTAAGAGGAAACACTTATCCTCACAGCAATAGGTTGTCCCCGTCTCTTCCTCCCAACGCTTCTTTGCACAATATGTGACGCCTTGTATCTCCAAACATCTATGCTCGCAACATGAGATGCGCTTACTTTCCATAGTTGATGTTGCTTTGACGAGGGAGCACGATGAAGTGATGCCGTGGTCAGTGGGAATGGGGTTTATATAAACTAAGGTGAGTGAAGGGGGAAAGGTCAAGGTCATCCAAATGGAGTTTTAAAAAAGAAAAGAGTAGAAAGACTACTCTTGTGTATCTATAGCGATTTCATTGATAGTGAGTGCTTCTGTATGCCAAGTTGATCTGTACTGACAGGCTCCTAAATAATGTTTGCAAAAACCTGCAAAATGATTGTTGCACAATTTGCAGCCAGTTAGCTGTTTTAATGTGAATTCAATGCAACGTTCAGGGCAACAAGTGTACTTATGCCCTCTCATCTGGTACACATGGAATGTCTTCAACTCCGGTTTCGGCTTCTTCCAAGACTTGCACTTACACATGCATTGACCAAAAGCTTCACATTTTCTACACGCCAGGCCATCCGCAACATCAATGTCATTCGGCCATGAAAAACATTTCCGTTCGCAACAGTAGTTGAGTTGACTCTCCATGTTGCTGTGGTGAAGGTGCGCGATGAAATGATGCTGCAGTCATTGAGAGTGCACCTTAAATAAACTCAGTGGAGGGGGAAAGGTCAAGGCCATCCAAACGGAGTTTTAAAAAAGATAACTAGTCGTCCTCCTCCTCCTCCTCATCCGTTGTACTTAGAGAGCTGCCAGACGAAGAGCCCCGTGCAGGTGCTCCCCAGATGAAAAACAAATCAATTTTAAAACGAAGACCAGGATCTTGCATCATCAATTCCTTTAATTTGTCACATACTAAGTCGACCTTGTGTAAGGTGTCAACAACAAGCTTCCAATTCGTTGGTTCAATATAACTTGTAGTAGAGTCTGCCTCGCTGATAACCACATCCTCCGGCCGTATTGGAGTGTAAAGATGTGTAAAGTTCTTTGGCTGTAGCTGAGGTTCAGGCTGGCTGGAAGTGGAAGGTTGAGTGTGGACCCCTGTCGCATCGAAATCCATAGTCATTCTACATTCAATGTTGGGGTTTTCGTTTAATACATACACCAATTTCTCATGCAACATATCCACTTCTGCCGAGTCTTGCAGATGAACATTCCAGGAAAATGGCCATTCTTCATCCGTAGTGGAGTCAACTCGAGAAAGAGTGCTGTCCGCCATGATAGCTAAGCAAGGAATGATGTGAGCTACAGACTGTGGTAACAGTATTGAAAAGTAGAGGGGGTAAACCAAAAGTACGTGGAGGGGGTACTTTCAAGGTCATTTAATTTGGGTTTTAAAAAAAGGAAATAGTGGAGGGGGAATTCTCAAGGTCATCCAATTTAGGTTTTAAAAAAAGGAATGAAGCTTACTCCTCTTCAGCCTCGTTGTCCCCTGCATCTTCATCAGCCTCATCTTCATCGACGTCAGACTCGCCGTAAGGATAGATCGGGGACATGGGCGAATATTGTGGAGATTGTTGACCGTTGTTGTCGTCCCCTTGCATTCTAACTTGGGACCAATCATAATTTAAATTCATTTGTATTATGATCCCAGGGTTGTCCCGCAGTATTTCCTTCATACGTTCGCAAATTGACTCCAAATAGTGTACACTATCGATCGACAGTGTCCAACCCGTACTTGTACCGACATCAGTAGTGGAGTCAGCTTGGCTGATGGTGTTGTTGTCTGCCATGGTTGCTTGTCGGACAAGGAATGACGGTTGATGTGATGCTCATGCAGGAACATGGTGAAGTGGTGGGGGGTGTGGTGGAGTAGTGGGGGAATTTTCAAGGTCATCCAAACGGAGTTTAAAAAAAAAAGGAAAACTTACAAAGTAACATTGAAACTTTCCAATTGATGGTGGCGAGCGTTTTCTTCTGCAACCTTGCCGACACATGTGACTATGCCGTACAGTATGAAAAGTACAACCATAATAAGGCCGAACAATAAAAGATAGCCGTTGACTATCATGATATTTTCTGAGTGGATCTGTTTTCTTCTTATCGCCCTCTCCTGCATCCTCTTCTCCAACTCGTGGACGAAGTCACAACATGCGTGAGGACATCTTTCATCTGTTGGTAGGTTTGCCATTGTTGATGTTGTCGGTGTGGCTGTTGAAGATGGAATGAGGTTTCCAATTGCGATGTGCCATGTACACCAATAGTCAAGTGGTGGGGGTAACAAAGTAGTGGAGGGGGAAGTTTCAAGGTCATCCAAATTGTGTTTTAAAAAAACCTATCTTGTTACTGAGCTTATATGTCAGTAACAAGATAGGTGTTTTTGCTCTTTTACTTCTTTAATATAATGAAAAAATATACATATTCTACAATGGTTAGGACAAGAAATACAACTGCTAGTCAGCTGAAGTAGTCCAAGTTGTCTGGCTCGGTCTTCATGGACGCTGGTGAGGAAGCCGTCGAGGAGTGTCCAGGCTCTTCCTTTGACTGCCGGGTGTTCCGTATATTGCAAGCGTAAACTTGCACATTTATACGGTAGCCTCGTGCCACCATCAGCTGCAACTCCTTGTATAAGTCGTTTAGCTCCTGCTGAGTCTTGATGCTCACCTCCTCGTAACTTGCGCAACTGACGTTGAGAGACATCCTGATGTTGCTAGGTTGGCTGCTGGAGTAGAAATGAAGCCGAGGCACAGCGTTTGGTACATGGAAAAGTGGTGGGGGTGATGGTGGTGGGGGTATGGAAGATGCAATTAAACACTTCTAAACTTTTTCCATTGATACAAAGGGATGGAACAAATAGCACAGGTGTCCTTGTAGTTTTCAAATCTAAACATTGGTGCTAGAAATCCAAACTGTTTTCTACCACCTTCCTGTACGAACCGTCGAAGGTCTCTGACGGCAGCATTGCCACAAGGCCTACAAAACTTTTCCCCGTCTTGGAACCTATACCAGGAGTATCCCGAATACCCTCTATTATCTTTCTTGTACTCCTCGATATCCTGCTTTACTGTTATAGGGATATTATCTCGTAAAGCCATCTGGAATAAAGATGCGTCAGTTATAACTCGTTGTAAGCAAAGCTCGTACAAGGTGCTCATCGTTTGCTAGTTGGCAACAGAATGACCGTTTTTCGCATCCAAGCAGGTTTGAATCCTAGTGCGGTAGTGGGGGTAATTACGGTAGTGGGGGTAGTTGTGAAATGCAAAGGTCAAAGGTCAAGGTCACCCGCGAAGTTTAAAAAAAAAATGCAACATATCAATACGTGAAGTCTGTCACATATTGATATGTTGCATTTTTTTGTTTTTTTTTTATTTTTTTTTGTCTTTTATGATTCGTTTATTTATAAAACATTACAACAACAACATATGTACAACATTAAAACTTAAATCTAACACTGCTGCTTGTCAGCGATGTGGATGGTCAACTCTGTAGAATTGCTACCCGTGCAGCCGTGGGACACCAGGTATAGACACCCGGGTTGAATAGAGCGAAGATCCTCGTTTTGTAGAAGATGGACGAATCTCTTGGGCAGGTACACCTGGAACTTTGGTTCATCCCCCGGAGTAAACGGTGCCTCGCTGAGACTGCAGCAGATGGCCTCCCCAACTGTAGTCTCCATCTTCTTCATAGCATGGATTATGTAGTGCTTCTCGTCTTTTAGTTCCGAGCACTTCTTTACAGGTAATATTGTTGACTTGGAGTGAGCATTGAACTGCTCGACCAAAGTCTGAAGGAACTGGTGAGATGCCATGGTCAGGTTACAGATCGTCTTCTTGCTCGGAGATGTTGTCGTCTCGGAATCTCGAGTAATACTCATGCCAGGTCCCTGTCTGCTCCCCACTTATATACTCTCCGTTACCCCCACCACTCCCCAATTCCCCACTTTGAAGGTAAGAGGCGAGTTTATAGGCATTTTTCAAAGCGCAATGTCTATCTTTATCATGTTCTGGGCTTTTTGTACAAATACATATGGTTTCCAGCATGTATTGATAATTCTTATCCAATTCCACATCATTAACCGGAACATGAGTAAATCCTTCGATCCATCTTTTCTTTTCCAGCCCCTTTGTGTAAATATTGGTAAACTTGTCTGAAAAGTGATGCATAATGTGATACAAGTCCGTGTAACTTGTAAAACCATCATACCAATCGATATGATGGAAGTGTTTTGAAATCCATCTGTTGGTAGTAGCGGCTTTACTAGTTAAAGACGAATAAGAACATGGTGGTTTAAATAAAAACGAATAAGGAACACTTGTATTCATGTCCAAAAACACAAGTTCTTTTATAATGAATCTATCATCATTACCACGAAACGCTTGAAACTCAATAATACCAGGCTTGGACTTTACTTGTTGTTCTTCTCCCTTGTCCATTTTGAAGGTCACACGTCTGCTCATTACGAAGTCAGGAGGTCAACTGATTTCCACACCACGGTAGGTACTACTTTTATACCAGGCCGTACAGTTGTTGGCGCGTTGGTGTATATTTAACGTGGGCACCGTCCCCAATAGGCCTAACCCCACAAAATGTTGGTTATTGTTTTAAAAACTAACCATTGTCATTTAAGTTTCCATCTTTATATTTTCCTTATTTTCATTTTCATCACTAACACTTGATTCTTCTCCTCCATCTGCCTCTTCTTCCTGTTTTACTGATTTCTTATGTAGTTGAGCGTACTTTTCCAATTGTCTCCACATCTGTACTTCATGAGGAACTCTATTAAATATAGAAGTATCCACAGGTCCGTATAATATAGGTGCGTCCGGTTGTTTGTCCAAAGTGTCTTCCAGATAATCTTTAATAATCGAACTTGAAAACACCAGTTGTCTCAAGTATCTTGTTATAGGTTCAGTAGCACAAGTTAAAATGAAAAACTCCTCTCGATTAAGTTGAATTTTGTTATCATGTCTTGTTGTGTCTCTAAACCGTAGCTGATGATCACCACGTTGTTTAATGATATCAATTTCCACATTTGAATCCAAAAGTCCTACCCTTGTCTTTCTTCCAAACATGTTACTACTTAAATAGCATTCTAGCAGATGCAAATGTTTCATAAACGATTCCCAAGCACTGTCCGTAAACAAAATCATTTTGGGTCCATGAGTTAAAATTACAGTAGGGGAATAATCTGTAGATTTCATAACACCGATTAAAACACTTTTATCCAAACTGGAAGAGATTGGGTAAAATATTCGCAAAAATACCTCACTCAATATGTTTGGAGAAATATTATCTTCAATATCCCTTTTTCTCTTTTGTATAGTCTTTCTTCTTTTACCTTTTTCTTCAACATTATTACTGGCGTGAAGTTGTCCGCAAACGTTTTGTTCACCTCCTTCCTGGTGACCTTGAGGATCTAAAAACTCAGATATCTCCTTCTCAATATCTACCACATTTTCAGGTGTACCACTAGGAGAAGCCATATTGAATACGATGCTACCCATACAACAGTAGGCAACAAACTGATGAGGAGCGGTCTGTACGCTCTGCTTTTATACTCGCGGAATGAAACAAAACCGGTTCTTACAATACATTTTTAACAATTCCAGTTAAAGGTGTGTATGTTACGATTTTATCATGTAGAATTAAACAGTATGCAGTTGTATTAGCCGGTATAGCATCGTTGAATTCCATTTCTATTTTTATATCCACACTTGAAGACTTTACTGATTCATTTTGTTTAGAACAATCGATTACAACTATTGGGTAGGCATCGAAATATTTGTCAGGTGGTAATAAAGGTGTATTTGTTTTACCGTAATATGAACTTTGGAATCTCGCGTACATATCGTACAATATACTGTATTTCTTCTTAGTGAATGACACATTTAAATTGTCGTATGGAAAGAATTGTGAATTTAAATAAACTTTAATATTTTTCAAGTCACAATGATCAAATTGTCCTGCATGTTTAGTAATGGCGTCTCTTCTACCTGTTTGTAAACCAAATATAATATACCTGGCTCGTTCTACATAATTCGATGTTTTAACAGTCCAAGTGTGTCGATCCGTAGTAGGTAAACTGGGATGCTCATGAAATTCCCAACTTCTAAATGGAATAACAATATCACGATCGGCTTTTAATTTTCTTAAAAGTAGCATTCTATGCTCGTCAGCCAATTTAACATGTGGAACTCTCCATACAATTTTGTCTAATTTTAATTTCCATTCTAAAGTCGCATCTGTAGTAGCATCTGCAGCTTTAATAATGTCTTTATCGTTAGAAGATCTCAACAAAACTAATTCTTGTTTAACGTTTAATATTATTTTCCTATAATCTTCAGCAAAACCAAGCAGCAAACGTAATGGAATATGAAAATCAAAATATCCATTTGGATTTGGAGTGATTGTGTCAATCGTAGGTAATACCCATCCGGCAGGTTTAAGTAAATTGGTTTCATTGGGTGTTATAGATGTTAATCCTTTTAAAGTTGTCGTAATACCTACTTTTTTAGTGGAATCAACTGTTACACCTGATATTTCATATCTAATTTCATCAAATAGGAAAGCCATAGGATTATTTATAAATGGAACTGTTGTACCAACAGTAGTACCGTCCTTTTTAGTAACTTGTCCTTCAATATACAAGTAACTTTCACATGGTAGTGTGTAAATGTCTTGATTTTGTATGGGAATACGAATTTCATCGTTATTGTTTAATTTCGATGAAGTGTAAGGGTTGTGGGTGTGATATTCTTTTTCCCATAGGGTTTCGTCGAATGTTGGACCCTGCGCTATATCCAGTATATCCATACTCGGTTAATTTTAATCCAATTCTCTCTAAGAAACGAATGTTCTCGCGTGTTAACTCCTCCACAGCTGAAGAGCTACTAATGCGGTTTCCCGTAGGTTGTTCGCTTTTAAATGTTAAACCCATGGTTTTGTATTAAAGTGTCGATTTTAAATGTAATCTAATCGTAATAGGCTCTTCTCTGAAGTCTACCAAGTTACCGTCTTGATCCAATACGCTCAACACGATGTCTGAAATGAAAGTGGTGTTCAACGGTAGATATACCAGGTTTTGTGGCTTTTCAACAATTTTAAATCCAGGTGGTACACTTGGGTAAAAAGTATGTATGATGTGGGTGTTAGCCCCATCCCTGTAAGCACCTTGTATAATGTTACAAGTTATGTCTATACTATTGACTTTTAATATTGTTACTGTTTTCTTACCGGAATGTGTTACATCTGGTTCTAAAACAGGCTCATCGTTGGAAAATCCTAATAAATCACCAATTGAGTTTGGTTGAGTGAAATCTATATAATATTTGGAAGTAATTTCAGCTTTCATCGTATTATTATTACCTTTTAATGTTATATTGTCTTTTCCCATTTTAGTTTGCAAAAATTCATTTATATGATCAATTTCATAAGAACCTGTGGGTAACCTGCACTCTTGTAAGTCTGTAAATTTTCCACTGGCATCCTTTCCCTTATAATAATGCAATACGTTATTTTTACCTTCCGTAACATTGGGGATAGAGTTGTAAGTTGTAAAATCCAATAGTGCCGCCTCCCAAAACCTTCCTTTTTGCAAGCGTAACGCTGGAAAAAGGATACTTCGTAAAGTGGAAGATTTTCCTGTTAATGATACCGTATTGGAAGACATCTCAATAGTAACTGATACTTTTAGCTAGAAATTCCAAACATAAATGGCCGCATATTGAAGTATTATCAGGTTGTTCTCTTTTATAGTTATAATATATGTTTTTAGCAGATTTAAAGTAATTTTGAAGTTCTTTTGGTGGTGGCAAATTACCGAAACTATCAAAATAATATACATTGTTATTTAGTTTCTTATAACAAACCCAATGGGTGCCAGGCCCTTCAGTATTATCCAAATTTACAATTCCAGTCTCATTTTGCCACATTTTCTTTGGTAAACTGTCTTTCATAAACACACCGCGGAAAAATGGTATTTTTAAACAGGAAATATATTTAAATAATTCAATATTGGTTAATGCTTTATGTGGTATGACCAATTGATTTCTTTCATTTAATATGCACGATAAGGTCTTAGGTAAAGACCTGCCCCGTTTTTTACCATTGACCACACGGTGGGCTTCTTCCTGCCTTTTCTTGTAGATCGTCGTCTTCTTTTTATATTTCCTCCATGTTTTCTTGTGGTTGACCTCCTTTTTACTCTCCTTCTCCTCCTTCTTCCACCTCCTACTGCTGTTTTAGCCTTCATACCTGCTGTTACTGCTAAAGCTGCTGCTTTTTCTGCTATGCTAGCGTCACTTGATTTTACTCGTTGCCAAGCTATGTCCGCAAGCTTTTTGTCAGCTATTGATCTATTTTTTGAATCGGCAAACGTGGAATATGCGATATCGTGTTCTTTACAAGCCTGATCTAACTTATTTATGCCAGGATCGCCTCTTTCCAGTCGTTTTTTCAATTTAGTTCCTGGTCCGCAATACTGATAACCTCCCGGTATATGAAATTCGTATGGTAATGCGTCTATTGCTCTATTTACTATGGATCCTACTGGAATTCGTTTTAAAGCTTTACTTAACAGAGAAACCGCTGTGGACGTGATCCCACCTCCTCTCCTTACAGTGTCTCTATATGGACTGATGTACTGGAACGTCATTATTGTCCTTTTATAATCGCAATGTACAACTTATGTGTTACCTCTTTGACAAGTTGGACATAAATGAAGTTGTTTATTGTGTTCTTTTATTAAATATCAAAATCACCCCAATCCGATGATCTAAACTTTTTTGTATGAGGGTTGATAAAATAGTTTTGAACAATTTCCCGTTTAATCCAAGTACCTCTCTCAGATTCCAACAAAGGAGTACGACCTGAACGAATACCAATAAGATTGTATACATCAAATAATGCATTTCCTAAAACTTTTACAAGAAAATTAACAGTGACAGCATTATCCACATGTTCAGGGTCTTTAAGGTCTGTTATACGTTTATTATTACAAGTATACACTTTGCTATCCATTTGTGATAATGTGATAGCCTGTCCTACAGTTGCAGCATCATTTGCTTCTCTTCCTTGCGCCATGTTTGTTAATTTTTTATTACTACATATAAAAAACGCATGGTAATTATTTGGATCTAGATGTACTGTTTGTCCTAAGGCAGCCGCGTCTCTATCTGCATGACCCCATGACACATTTGATAACCTTCCATGCCTGCAATCCCAATAAGCGTTTTTGTATGTCAATAAATGAAATTTTTCATTACCTTGAATAAAGTCATCCCCTTGCTTTGATAATACTTCATCTCGTTTTGCAAATCCAGTTGTTTCTTGTTTTAAAGTCTCTTTCATTTGACCCACTGTTGCACCATCAGATGGTGCTGAACCATCTTTTACATTCGCCAAACAATTGCCAAGACAATCGATAACTCCCACATCACGTATGACACAATGATCTTTTATATATTTGAGATTTACAGCATCATTTTCATTTTTTGGATAACCTATATCGTTAATAACAAATTTATAAAAAGAAAATCCATCTTTGTCTTTTCAGGTATCAAAGAATGTAAATAGCGTCTATTTACGCTGTCTTTTGCATCTTTAGGGTCATCTACGTTGGATATACGTTTATTGTTGGCACTATACGTTTTCCCATTGAATTTTAACGTATTTTTTAATTCAGATGACAAATAACCTTTGTTTATTGCATCACCGTTTTGATTTGGTTTACCAACGTTGATGATTCTATGATCTTCTGCGTCATATGTGTTATTTTGTAGTCTTAATGTTGGCGATATCTTTTCCTTTAATATTTTTAGATTTATTGCATCGTTTTCATCCGTAGGATCTTTTATGTTTTTTAACCTTTTATTACTCATATCATAATCTCCATCAGGTGTTTGTGGTAAACCAGCACTTCTTTTTAAACTATTGGCATAATATAACCCATCCGAGGAGTAACGTCCGAACTTGTCGACACTCATGGTGCAACTGAATAGTATTCTAGGGAGTAACGCATTTTTATGAGATTACCCCACGGTTTCGGAGTTCATCCACTAAAGCCACCCATTCGTTTTCCAATCCAGTATGACCCGCTTCTTTAGCTTCATGTATTAGTTTCATTCTATCCACCAATTTATTGATATTATTGTAATAAATCACATTTGTGTTATATAGTTTCTTCATTAAACCTGTACCCGTAACGGACTTACTTCTTTTTCTTCGTTCCTGAGCACTTACATCCAAAGTGGATGCCATAAATCTTCGTTTTACAGGTTTTCTTTGTGTTAACGGCATTGTTTGTCTTCTAGTTGGTATTAACTTGGATACAAATTCTTTATATTTTAAAGACTTAGATCTAAAAGGAGGCTGGTCAGGTAAATACTTTCTCCTATATGCATTTGTCTGTTCCAAAATATTTTTATATGCTTCCATGTCTTTTTCTTTCACTACCGATACTAAAGGCTTATTTTCAAATAATAATTCAAATAATCCTTTTGTGCCCTTATACCTTTGATCACCAATGACAATATTATCATGTTCGTCAACGTTTAACGGGCTATTACCTATCATTAAACCGTCTTCTGTTAATCTCGCTCCATAACTATGGTAATTCTTATTAGGAATTGTTCCGAGTAACATTTTTACCATGTATTTCCTTCCTAAAGGTCCTTTGTTATGAATGTTTTCACCCAATAAGCTTATGTTTGACGGACCTTCCCTTGTCTCTTCTTCTTTTTCCTCTTCACTAGCAGTTGATACAACTTCATGTCCTCTTTTGGCTTTTACTTCATATAATTCTTTTATTCCACTATAGTCCGGTGATTCTAGCTCTCTTTCGGGTTCTCCACCGGTAAAACCACTATACGTAGAGGATTCCACGTCTTCATCACTAAAATCTTCTGATTTTACATTTTCTCTTTCAAACTTCGTAATAGGTGCAATCGCATCTCCTTCCAATACAGGTTTAGCAAATTTTTTGTTTAATTGTTTCAAGGGTTCAGTAATAGGTTTAAAAGTAGATTCAAGGAATTTCTCCCTCTCGCTAATACCTAGTTTCAATGCTCTGTTTTTAGCCCGAATAGAATCACTAAGTGATTTTATTTCTTTTACTAATTTTTCTTGGTTAACCATGTTTGTAGCAAGACGTGTTGTACAACAATGAATGTGTTATACCACGTTTAATGTATTAATATAAATTTATCAAATCCTATCCTGTATCGACCATTGTTTAGCGGTTGTTCCTTCATAATTGTTAGGAACCCATACTTTTCAGCCCAAGCCTTTCCACACAACTCTTTAAATCGTTCAAATGTCATATCCGCATTTACATGATCAAAATATATATGTTTTAGGTTGGTTTCGTCCTGTTTAAATACAATTAACATGTTTGCATTGTCTCTAATGAGTTGTTTAGGTATTTTGCTGTAAGTTTGGCCAATATAAATGCTATCTATGTTGTTATGTCGACCCATAGCGAAGTAATTCCTTATTGTGTTTTGGTTTTCACAAGATACATCGTCGAATATAAACACGGAGAATGGTTTAGCTTCTTGTGGCTGCATGACACTCTCGCTTGCATTAAACTTTAAATACTTAACTTCAGGCACATTAGTCAGTATTTTTTCCAATAATTGATACTTTGGTTGTTGTAGTGATTTTGAAAATACATATAGATTGTTAAATCGTAATCCTTTAGGGTTTGTAATCAAATTGAATACTACATTAGTTTTTCCACAGTTGGAAGGTCCGGTAACCAGACAACGAACGGTGTTTGGTAACAAATTGCCATGCTTCCCACTATTGAATTCTGAATTATCCACTGTGAGTTCATCTATATTATTAATAGTAAAACTCTCTTTTTGCGTACTATCTCCATCCTTTGTAATGGTTCAACCTAAAATGATTCTCTATCGTTATATCAAATCCTTTTTAGGTATCCAAGAATCTTCCGTCTTATTAAATCCTAACCATCGTACTTTGACCTTATCTTTTTTCCGTTGCAACACCTTTTCAACTAAATATACATCGCCTACTGTTGATTTTAACATTTCATGTCCATAAAACCCTCCTTCAAGCAATTGTCCTTTATTATCTTTTAAAATATATGTCTCAGGTACTGTAGGTTGTACTTTGAATACAGTAAAAACCTCATTGGTCCAATTTGGCAGGTATCTTTTACTGAATACACCTTTATATTTACTTATTCGCACTTTATCACCCACATTAAATTTTTTAGGCTTTAGTTTTTCAACTTTTGGTTTAGTATTCGTTTTTATACGTTTTAATACAAGGTTTTCATTTTTACTAGTTACTTGGTTTGGTTTCATCCCGATAGTCCTATGAAATTTGTTATTGTAATCGTTTATAAGTTTTGGTAACATATCAATCCATATGTGCGATCCTCTGTTGGAAAACATTTTATACATTGCACTTTTTAAAGTTCTGTTGAATCTTTCGATTATTGAGGCTTTTACTTCTGAATTGGTTGAATAATGGTTTATATTGTGTTTTTTCATTAAATTTGCAAATTCCTTATTAAAATATTCTTTTCCGTCATCTGTTTGTAAATGTTTAATAGTATGTTTGTCTCTTTGTATAGCTGTTTCCATTGCTTTTGTAACACTTTTGCCACTTTTATCTTTTAGTGGTAAAGCATCTGCCATTTTTGAAAAACAGTTAATAACAGTCAATATGTATTTATATCCTTTATTTTGTTTGCTATAAGGAATCATTTCGATTAAATCCGCTTGATATAAATCATTAATTCCTTTTATCACCGTATTTCTTCGTGGAAACTTTCTTCTTGCAGGTTTATGAAGTTCGTTGACAATTTGTTGCTTTAAGTCCTTCATATTGCAGGTTTCAATGTTTGTTGTATCACATGTATAATCACAATGAATGTTGTTTTAAATATTCACATCATTTATATGGGTCAAGGTCATCCAAACTTGTGTAAAAAAATGGGGAACACGGCGTTGGACTTGCCGTGTTCCCCATTTTTTTACGGAAGGAGAAAGGAATAAGGTCGTAGTTGTAGAAGGACGAAGAATAGGTTACTAGTTGATAGGGTTTAGAGAGTAGTGGCCAAAAGGAAGAGTGTGGATTTTGTCGGGCATAATGTATCTTTTATCATCCCGAGCTGACAACGCTTTTTTAATTTCGGTGACACTGTAGACTTGATGCTTGAAGCTTCGGATATTGTTGAATGTTGCTGATATCGTAGTATCTTCAAACAAACAAGTCTTGTAGTGGTCAAATGTCACGTGTTTTTTCAAATAAGATGTCTTCACTCCTTTTGCTTTCTTCACTGTCGGTGTGTTGTTCTCGTGGTACATCTTAAATGAAGACAATTTCGCCATCAGCGCCACTATTTCTTCTAAAGGCATTCCATTTGCTTCATCTTTGAATTTTCCAATTACTTTTTTATATTTTTCATTAAAATTTGGATGGTTTTTCGGATAGTCAGAAAAATCGAAATCTTCTTTGTATGGAAAAGTCCTTAGGTCTTCATACATGTCCAAAGTCTTTATCCAGTAGATAAACGCGTCCGTATCCATGTATGCGACTCCAATGTTTTCCCTTCCGTAATGTTTAACCATTTTGTTATAATGGAAATCATACATCAGGGTTTTACTTATATCCAAAATCGACATACCTATGTATAACGGACGGTCCATGACTATTGTTGTTTTCTTCATACTGACAGCGACTAGATTTTCGTTTATAATCATGGATGTTCCGAAATTTGGTTTTTGCACTAATTTTTCCAATTTCCTAGGATCACTCACTAATTTTACATTTTTGTGTTTTCTTTTGTTCTCCAAGGTCTTCCCAAAGATGGCATTGTTCATTAATTTATAGAAGTCCTTTTCAAATGCTGTTGTCGCTGCAGCTCTTCTTGCAGTGTTGGAATCAATATATGGTTTCAACCAACAAGACTGGGTGAATTCAATTGCTCTATGAATTCTCACTATACGTAGACCCAATTCAAGAGCCTGTTGAACTACCCAGTAGTGAGCCACATAGCGATCCTTATTCTCCAAGGTCATCATCAATTTTGGCCATCTTCCTGTCGGTGAAACTTCAGTCTTGGCTAGGAGAGGCAAGTCGTAGTGATGGTCATGAAGGTGCTCTGGATATTCGAAATCACAGTCCAAAATATAGCCTTTTGGACCATTCTTTGGAATCTGTGAGATGTCTCCAATGGTGGCCGGGTCGATCCATTTGAAGTCAGCGTAGGGAAGCGGATTTGACATTGCCCAACCATAAAGGTTGTTTGCGTCAAAGTAGCCAAGGTAGACCGATGGTTGTTGCTCGTCGAAGCCGGGGATGTACTTGTTGTTGGCTTTGACATGACGTGTTACAGCTTGTGTCAAACCGCCCCGTACACCAGATTCCATCATGAGCACCATATCGATATCCGTTAGAAGTTCCAGTCGACAGTTGGTTGACTTTAGCATAGCTTGCCATGCTAATCCTGGAGATGTGTACGAGTGTAGAGGGTCCAGTCCATAGGCGGAGAAGCAGGTGTTTCGGAATTCTTCCATCACATCGCACAGCAGAGTTACGTCCAATTTTATATAAAAGTCAGAATATTCCCCTAAGGTTTGAATGTTTAGTTGGTTCCAAACATTACAAGCATGATTGTAGTCTTCAACGGAGATTTCACTTTCGTTTAATTTGCTGTTGAAGGCTTCGATCGGTGGTAGACTGGTTTCTTCAAATTTTTCTGTAGATGTTATGTAGTCGTAGGGGAATACTCCTTTACGTAATACTAAGTCCAATTTATCTTCAGGTACAATCTTGCTGGTTTCTTTTAGGTCTTCTCTTCGTAGATTCTCAGACAATCTGCTCAAACTAGATGGCATAAATCTATAAGAGTCTACAAAGCGAAGTTTAATTTTACCTACGGTTTTTGAGAAACTGATGTATTTTTCCAATGTTGTAGCAAGAACATCAATTTTACCATCATCTCTTCCTAACTCTGGAATAATGAAGTGGGAGTCGTAGCCGCTAAGATTGTGTAACACGACAGGGATAAAGTGGGGCAGTTTGTAATTTATATTGCATGAATTACAAGCAGCTCCTCTGTATAAACCTGTCAGGTGATCGTGATCTCTTACTTTTGGATTTTCTTCACTGAAGCTCTTCTCGCATAGATAACATCTTGATGCCATATTGTATTCTTCTTGTTGATTCTCATTCAAAGGTTCCATAGGTACGACATTACCATACAAGCGTTGTACCTTTTCAGCAATGTCATACAACTGGTCTACGAAATACTTAGCGGCTTCTTCACCACGGTAAAGTATTGGAGTGGATGTTAAACCATAGTTTTGCAATTGGTTTTCAGACAAGGTTGATTTCACTATTAGACAAAAACTGTTGGGTTGATGCAACTGATATTTTGTTCTTCTAGTCACTTCACCGTCCGGCAGCTCCTGTGGTACTAACGTAGATTCAAAATCTGCGTAGATGACTACTGGAATCCGATATTGGTGAACTGTTTTGTTAAATTGGATACACGCTCGAGATGGTGGTGGCAGACTAATCTTCACTTCATAATTTTCATTACAAAGTCTTTTGTGTTCTATCAACCACTCTAATCCTCCTTGTCTTATTTCTTTATATGTGAAACAAAAACATCTTTTACACACTGTTAACCTACGCCTCTGTTTTGATAATTGATTTCGAATCAAGGATGCAAAGTCCTTTATCCACACATAATGTGAAATTTCACCCTTAGTGATCAGTAACAAATCAGTGTGGTTTCTTTGCTCAACTTTTACTACCCGCAAAGGATAAACGTTGTTCGAATCATCCAGACCGAAAACATTCACTGAAACGCCAGGATTTTTCTTTTCAAATTTGTCTATGTCTTTCAATGTAACTGGGTAGGTGAGGCCTTGAAAGTTGTAGCGGTGTTCATTTTCGTAATACTCTCTACCAACTCTTTCAGGATGATCTTTAACATACTTGGTTAACATTGCATACTTAAAACATTCATTACCTTCATTTTGCACATTCCTACACGATTTAGTGTTTTGGATTTTCTTTGGTAAAGGGATAAAACTACTACCCCTTAAACCATATCCATGCTTGTGAACCCTTACATCCATACCTTCAATTGATGACAAAGTCCATCCAGATCCTCTTCCTTCATGTTCTTGAAGTTTTGTTATAAGTTCTTCCAAGCATTCTTCAATAATATCATCGATGTTGGAGGTGAAGGTAAGGGTTCGGTTTTTGGTAATGAACGCTCTCAATGCTGTTTCACCATCAGTATTGTTAAACATAGCCTCTAACACCATTCCAAATTTAATAAAATTTAATCTTTGTAGTTCTTCCCTCAAGGTTCCACCAACAAGTTCCTTAGCCTGGGTTATAAATGTTTCCAGTTCCAATTGAACATTATTAATTTTAAAATGTGTTACAACTCGTCCTGGCAAGGCCGTGGTGCGCAGTTGTTTCACATCTTCTAGTTCTTCTTCAGTGTCCTCTTTTTCAGTGTCTTCTTCTTCAAAAGGTCTTCTAGCAGTAGATGGTCCAGCACCAGCAAATTGGATCACACTAGGTCTTCTTCTTTGCATTTGCTGTAGATAGCTGTCCCAGTAGTCCGTCTGCTTCTGGTGCTCTTCCAAAAACCGGTCAATTGAGTCTAAGTCTATTTCATCCATGGTAATATCTTCTTTTCTATCTTCGTCTTCATGTAATTCTCTGTGTATGGTGAAAAGATCTTCGTCTTGAAAGATTTCCCCACAAATGTCGCAAAGAGCCATTTCAAACAGTTTGGCTTTGAATGCACACTCTGTGAATGTCCACGCAATAATGAGCAGCGCACTCCACCGGGACCCTTTATATCCGAGGCAGATAGGTGGGGAAAGTGACGTCATATGGAAACAGGTTATTACTCATGTGCTAAATTTAGCCTTTACACAACCGTTTATAATACATTTATCAGTAGGCTTGATAAATTGATGATATTTGGTCTAGATTCAATAATTTGTACAAGTTTTTTCAAAGACGTCTGTTTGAGCAAGTTTATGTAGGTCAAGGTCATTTGGAATTATTATTTTGAGCGGGGGATAGAGCACTAAGCAGCATCATTTACTACAAAGTGCTCTATCCCCCGCTCACATTCTTTTTTAACTTTTTGTTTAAACTTTTTTACAAGGGTGAAACATCACCATCAGAGTCGGAATCATCCTCATCACGGAATAGGCAGCGATGACAATACATAATTCTTCTGGCAACTAACATCCTATCCATTGGACGATGGGGAGTGTCTTGTTCTTGTTCTTCTTCTTCGATTTCCAATTGGAATTCCATTTCCGACTCAGATGACGACTCTAATGTTTCGTAGGCGTGCAAGTCCACCTCATTGTCCGTTGAACCAGCTTCGTCAGAGTCCGTTTCAATATCCATTATCTCTTCCTCCTCCTCTTCTTGATCAACCGCAGGTAGTTGGTCCTCTACTTCTATAATTTCTAGAGGTATTACCTCCAGAATAGAGACAATTCTGTTGCGATGGAACACGGTGTTGTCAAGTGGAGCCATGGTATGGAAGTGTTGTATCCATCCAATTTGCTTACCCTTTTTATACCCCCACCAACTATACAATTTATGTGGGTCAAGGTCACGTAAAGATACCCTTTGAGCGGGGGATAGACCACTAAGCAGCATGCTAGTCCATTGCCGCAAAGTGATCTATCCCCCGCTCTGTTCTACAAAAACCTCAATCAAGTCCAAGTCCAAGTCCTGTTTAACACATTTTATTCTAATTCCATATCCAATTTAAAAATTTCAATTTCACATGGTTTACATTCCTGATGTATCAAACACTCCAGCTCCCTAAACATATCGTCCAGTTCGTCCAAATTATGATGTCCTACTTTTAACACATGCAGGTGGTTCATGCTTTGCATTGTAGCATGACCATCAACAAACAAGTTTCTTTTCCACGCTAACATAAATTGGCAGTTTTCTTGAAAGATTTTTCTCACCAAACAATCATACACAGCCGTCAACATGTCTCTACAATCTTCATAGTGTACCATCACAGAATACCTGTCCAAGTTAGCACCAAGCAGCGATCCACTCATTGTTTCTAGCGTTCCACTGGAAGGTCCAAAGCAGAATGAAGTCGAGATGTATAGACCCCCTCTTTTATACCAGTTAACCGGTTGTCCTTGCTGTAAAGTGGGTCAAGGTCATCCAATGCTACCCTTTGAGCGGGGGATAGACCACTAAGCAGCATGCTAGTCCATTGCCGCAAAGTAGTCTATCCCCCGCTCTGTATTCTACACACACACACACACATGTCCATGTCCAAGTCTTTCATTACATACCCAATATATATTCAGTTCCTTCATCATCACTATCACTCATCACTGCTTCCACAAACTCCACAGGATTAAAGTTAAATTGTTTCAATTGTTCTTTTAAGTTTTCAATTTGTTGGTCCTTTACTTCTAAAACACTGTGAAGATGTGATATGTAGTCCGCTGCCTCGTTGATGCTTGCTACTCTCGGATCGCCTAACTTCAAGCTGGGAACTACACCCTGCAGCCTGAAGTACGCCATACGCCTTTCTTGCTCCTGCCGTTGACCAGGACTGAGCAAGCCTTGTCCGTCTTGGCTTACCTCCAGCAAGGTCCGTAGCATCGGAGCTTTGCAGGCGTTTGCCCGAGCAACAGTTATGCTGTGGAATGGTCGAGCAGGTCCACGAGTAGCAGGCAGAACGTTGGCAGCACGCCTTCTTGAAGAAGAAGAGGAAGCCTGAGAAGTTTTGGAGTTGAAAGCCATGTTACAGTGCTGTATTCAGCTAAGCGGTACAAAGCAGAATAACCAAACTGCACGTTAATACCCGTATATATACACTTATCAGTGGTGGGGGTACTAGCTAGCCTTGGTAAAGTGGGTCAAGGCCATCCAAAAACATTACCAGAACGGGGGATAGATCACTAAGTGGCATGTTAGTCCATTGCCACAGAGTGATCTATCCCCGCTCTGTATTCCGCATTCACACACACATTCATACAAACACGCAAGTCCCAGTCCGAGTCTTTACCCACACCTATCCACTCTCATCCTCACTATCATCACTATCATCTAACAATCTGTCACACTTCATAATTAGTTTTTCCCATTCTTTCCGGATCAAAAGTATTTCACTGTGTGCACTCTCCAACAACCTCTTCTTTTCCTCTAACAACCTGTTCTTTTCCTCTATCAATACGTTACAACCTTTAATATATCTTATAGCAGCTCTAACAGTGTCTTCCTGTGAAGATGCACCAACCACTACACCCGGCACTACCTGCTGGAGTTCTTCATACAAGCTAGACTCTCTTCTGGAGGCTCCACTGCTGCACAACTCCGTCTTGCTCGGAGTGAATCCGAAGAACCGAACGCGACTCTTTGACAGGCGGCCGCGCCGGATCGGTCCAGAGCTTGAGCCAGAGTTGGATGCGGTCGGGCCAGAGGTAGAGGCTGGAATGTTCATGGCTGACATGGTAGTATTCAGCTAAACAGTGTAAAGCAGAATGAGAAGACGGTTGATCACCACTCCTATATATACCCATTTTTAGTGGTGGGGGTAACCCCGGGGTGAGAGAGGGGGTGGGGGTGGGGGTGGGGGGGGTGGGGGGGTGGGGGGGGGATAGCTTAAGGACTTCCACTAACTTTCCCTTAGTCCTCGCGGTCATCGGTTTTACATACCTTTAGCACACCCATCATTTTGGTTTCTTCAATAACTTTACACACCTCAAAAACCCAAGCAAACAGCTCATCTATGTTGTTATAATTAATTTTTGTCCAGTGTTCATACTTGTGGGTTTGTTTGTTTATAATACATAGATAAAATGTAGACCCATCTCGTCTTATACAACACTCAACTTCCATTCTATGCCGATTTAGCACTTCCCAAACATTGTGTGGATCTATCAAGAAGTCACCACCTTTGTAATTGTACCGTGACATGTTTACACGGAGTACAGAAACGGACTGAAGCAAATGAACGGCTCATACAAGCTTAGTAAGAGCATTAGAGTGGGGGGGTATCACGTGATACACGACATTAGTTGTAAGGTTAGCACTTTACTTTAAACAGTAATTTATATGGGTCAAGGTCATTCAAACTTTGAAAAATTTTTACCTCCAAACACTTGTAGCAAGCTACAAGTGTTTGGAGGTAAGTTTTTATTTGTTAAAGATTTTCGTAACTTAGTCTTCACCCTCAAGGACACGGTTTGAGATTGTCCCAGTGACTTTACATCACCGCCAGGTTAAAGTATTATACAAGTCAAGTTTTTTTTTTTTTTATTATTTGACTTGTGTAATACTCCTCTCCCTTACTTTAAGAGGGTTAGGACTAAATTTGGAAAAAATAATTTGGAAGAAGAATTTTTGTTTTTTAAATATCGTCCAACACAACCTAACAATTTAGAATTTCTTTTGGTAGGCCTACATCCTAATCCATTTCCCACACAGATTGGCATCCTTCCCTTCGTATTAGATAGCCTTTTTTATGGATGAAAAATTGTCTTTGTACCATCCGAACGGGTACTTTCATTGTATGAAGGCTGCCATCACCTTTTACAATGATTTCTACTTTGGCATCAAAAGCTCCATAAATTTGAGCAATAAAATAATATTTTTCATCCATTTTAAGTCTTCTAATATCAAGCGGTTGCGGACTGTGGGGATGTCTGGGTTGGGATGTTTTAGACCTAATGTTGTTAAGACTGTAGGGTCTTACTCTCGGAAGATTGATGTTTTTGTTCAAGTGCGTTTGGCAACGGTCTTTATCTAAAACAGCAAACTTCTGACAGCAAAGAATCCCAAAGTCTTTTGACATCCACACGTAATCGCATTTATTACCCTTGCCAGCAGGGAGTTTAACACGCTTACGTTTTTGTGTTGGACGCTTTACTGGAGTGTTTTGGAGCTTGTCAGGTTTAGGCTGGCTAGAAGGAATGGGGGTGGGAGGTGAAGGTTTAAGTAGGTCAAAAGGTAGGCTGCAGACAATTTTGGGTGGGGTAGGTGAACGGGGGGGGGGGGTTCGCACTTTTTGTCGGGGGGGGGGGGGTTCGCACTTTTTGTCGGGGGGGGGGGGGGGGGGTTCGCACTTTTTGTCGGGGGGGGGGGTCAATTTAAAACAATAAGCCTCACTTAAGGCGTTTATGTTAACATCGCTGAAGCCTCCAAAAAAGACACACTTATAGACGAGTCAAACCTTGTGTGTTACTTGACTTGTACATTTTTTTAAAAGAGCTTAATATATTTACCTTGTTAATAAGACCTGACTGTTAAAGAATTTTGAAACTTTTATATATTTAGGTCAAGGTCACGGTAAAACTTTAAAAAATTAAGCCCCACACCCCCGATGGGGGTGTGGGGCACTTGAGTTGTCATCGCTGTAGCCTCCAAAGAGACCCAACTATGACAACAAGGCAACATCCAATTTCGTGTTCCCTTCGCCACGCAAGACTTGTAAACATTTACTGCATTGTCTTTTCAATAGCTAACAAAACATTTACTTAATTTTGAGAGAGGTTGAGGACAGCCCTAGTGGCTTACGCCCTCGGTCCGAGTGCAGGGGCCACCGCAAATTGGCCACAGCTGTGGTCTGCATGTCAGCATACAAACGGACCGAGTCCCAAACCCAGCCGCAATATTGCATGCCTGAGAGGACCCATGCTAAATTTGGTTTAAAATTGTTTTACACGGGGGTCTACTCCCGTACCCTACCTTTACTATTTAACTTTATCAATGCAGTAAATTTTTATAAATCTTTGTGGGTCAAGGCCACACGGACATTAAAAAAATTTCGGCCCCCGTACATCCATGGCGAACCACGAATGTTCGGGGGCCTTGGGGACTAAAAACACAAATAGCTAACAAAGATTCATTTACATAATTTTGAGTTTCCAGAAGGGAAACAAGAGGTTGAGGACAGCCCTAGTGGCTTACGCCCTCGGTCCGAGTGCAGAGGCCACCGCAAATTGGCCACAGCTGTGGTCTGCATGTCAGCATACAAACGGACCGAGTCCCAAACCCAGCCGCAATATTGCATGCCTGAGAGGACTCATGCTAACGTTGGTATAAAATGCTTTTACACGGGGGCCTACTCCCGTTCCCTGACTTTACAATTTACTTTGAGCATTGAAAAAGCTCAAGGGGGGATTGCTAAAACAAGCGTATACACTTTACAAACATATAACACACTTACAACACACAATTGAGCTCAACGTAGTCAATGCTGGAACAAGCACATACACATTAAACACATATAACAAACAAGACACAAAGGATAAAAGACACAGGAGACATAGGGTACAAGTAAAACACTCTCATATAAATCAATTCCCAATACCCAAACGCAAGCGCAATATCTTACAACTAATACAAGTCTTAAAGTTAGAGTAGACTTCGCTAAACACTGAAGGCGCCATTCAATGTTTAGTGATGCCTATGGCGGTCCGTCCCGGTCGTTCACGTTCAACGCGCGGGAGCGGACTGCGAGCCGGCTCTGGCTGGACCCCCTTATATCCCCGCCGGGGCTGCCACGCCCAGGATATCAGGGGTGGGGGAGGGGGAGGGGGTGGGGGTGGGGGTGGGGGGGGCACTTTTTGTCGGGGGGGGGGGCTCGCACTTTTTGTCGGGGGGGGGGTGGGGGGGGGCTCGCACTTTTTGTCGGGGGGGGGGGCTCGCACTTTTTGTCGGGGGGGGGGGGGTCAGGTAAGTTAAGTGGGTCAAGGTCACCCACAACACTTGTACTCTAAGTGTTGGCTATACCCCCACCACAACTGGGTCCCTAGGCTGCACAACACCGCTTCGCCAGTATGTCTCCGGCTTCCATGCGGTGCGTCTCGCTGTTCTCTAGCTCTCTATATGTAAGTAATTTTACAAGTTCTGAATGTAGGTCACTACACTTTAACTCTGGGACGATATCGACTTGTAGTGTTTCAGTGTTTTGACTCAAGGTCATCACACTTTAACTCTAGCACATCGGTTATCGTACCAGAGGTGCTCAATAACCTAACTTGTAATGTTTAGGGTGGCGTTTGCACGCCACGTGGTATCGCCATGAGTGTCCAGTCCAGGTTTTAAGTTACATTAATTTTACTGTAATCTTTTCCATTTCCGCTTCGTTTTGCCAAAGTATAAGGTGTCGCTTAATAAAGTGGTATTTCTCTACAGTTATAGGAGATTGCAAGGATACAATTAGTTTATTTAGGAGACTCTTCATCTTGGAGTTTAACACAATTTCCACTTTGACTTTGCTTCCTCGGCTCTCACAGCCTAAGCTGTACAGAAATGTTTCTTCTAGTGCCAACTCGGGCCAAGAGAACAGTGTGTTGATTGTAGGACAGCTCATGGTGAAGTGATGCGATACTCCAGCGTACCACCTCACCTTCCCCCGCCACCTCACCTTCCCCCACTCCTGCTGTTTCCCCCACTTCTTTTCCCTTGACTCATGCGCTACAAGCAGTCTCTCAGTATTGTGCGGACTTTTGTGAGGTGAAGCCATGTCGCAGGACACTTTAGGTAAGAAACTTAGCCGTGTTAAGACTTTATTAGTTGCTCACTGTCCACCACCCAAAGTTAAGAGAGTTTCAACTTTAGCTAAGTGGCGCAAACTGTTGCGCGGACACCCTAAGTTTTATACAAAACAGACTAATGTCAGTTTTACTGATGAGGATTTGTTTAAAATATTGGATGAAATGACTTTTCCTTGCAAAATTCAGTTAGTTACTCCCATTCCTGACAGTTTAGAGTCTTAGTCTCTCAAGCCAATATACCTAGCATACACAGAGCCTGACAGTCAGTCACTCGATGGCTGTCGTGGGGTGCGCATCGGTGTCGGCGCTCCGTTGTTAAGTGTTCAAGGTCACAGTAACATAAAATTGCGGGCGTTGTACTGGTTCAAGGTCACCTGAGGGATAACCGATTGCCCATTTAGGCAGAGTCATGTCAGGAACTCGAGTTTAACTTGGCACTTTTGCCGTTTCTCGTCGAAAATTCGCTCCAAGTGGTCAAGGTCACGGGGACTCTGACTGAAACTCGGAGCGTAGTGCGAGAAACGGCAAAAGTGCTAAAAAATTTTAAGTTTCTGCGTGACCTTGACCTTAGTGGCGTCGGTGACGTCGTTTTGGTGACGTAAGGGGTGATGACGTCATCAGCACGTCATTTCTGTGACGTCATGGGTGTGACGTCATCGAAATGACGTCATTAGTGATGACGTCATCGATTGCGTCATCGATGACGTCATCGATGACGTCATCGGTGAGGTCATTGACCTCGATGACGTCATCCCTCAGGTGACCTTGAACTGGGCCAGCGGCCGCAATTTTACACTACTTACGGCTTTTATGCAAAACATGGTATTTGATTCCCTTGTTTCGGATGCCGTTTTCAACCGATTTTCTTTAAACTTGGTAAGTGTTTAGTTGAATAGTTATATTAGGTCCCTCATACCTCGAAATTTTGAAAATTTGACAAATATTACTAAGGAAAATCGAGTTACTTTGCGACGTCACAGAGAGTAATATTTGTTTAAATTTTCAAAATTTCCAGGTATGAGGGACCTAATATAACTATTCAACTAAACACTTACCAAGTTTAAAGAAAATCGGTTGAAAAACGACGTCCGAAACTGGGGAATTAAATACTGTACACCGTGTTTTGCATTAAAAGCTGTATAGTTAAAATTGCCCACTGCGCAACAATGGGCTACCGGCCCAGGGGTGAAGATGACTCTTAAACTGGACCAATAAATGAAGACTTTCAGGGTGTACATTCCTTCTTTATTTTCCACCACAAATATATCAGTCATTCTCAGTTTGAGAGCAAGACCAGTAGTGTCGTCAGTATCGTCCCGGGGGCGGCCTCCGTGCCAGGATCGCAGTTTCGGCGTCTACCTGGGTTTTGGATCGCAGTTTCGGTGCGCCCCCTTGTACATCCCCAACCTCCAGGTCGCGGCGCGGCGGTCGGTCACCCAGGCACCGCAGCGCCGCGAGCCGTGACCCACTGAAGGCCCCCCCTTATAAGGCTGCAGCCATATAAGGGCCCATCCCGATAATCTCTTATCGGGCCTTTTAAGGCTCACCGCTCCCTGCTTGCACCGTGTATGCTAACATGCTAACTGGTCCGGTGGTTCTAAGTTGTTAATTGTTGTTGCAAAACGTGGTGGAATAATAAGGTGGAAATTGGAGTGAATATGATACTTGGCGGAGTTGATATGGTGTTAAGAGGCGATTAAAGAGTTTTGTAACACGGAATTAACATAAAAACACCTCTTGTAAGAGTCATGTAACGGTGATCAGGATGTAAATGGGCGAAACCTTGTGGTAAACAATGTTTTTACGAAATACAACAAATGTGCCACCAACTTATTTTTTTTTTCATTTGTAAAGTTGTAAAACTTGGAAATAAAATAAACTAAACTGAAAACTATATACAAAACTTAGATTGTACACTTTTTTCTGATTAACTAACAAAAAACTTCTTTAAATACACAGAGCGTGGTTCTAAAATGTCAATCATCCAGTTCTGTAGTTGAGCGGAATCACTGTTAACCACCAACTAAAAAGCTTCGATGGGTAGAATAATGCTATGTGTTGTACAAGTCTCAAAAGCAAACGAAACCTCAAAACCCATAGTGTTTTACCAGTGGTAAACTATTTCAAAATGTTCTAAAATACCAGGCTCATTATCCCTAAGCCATTTCGCTGGTCTGATGGCTCTTGTAAAGCATGCATTAAATCTACAGGTATATCAGATTGTAGCAAATCGCGCAGGTTTGGCAGTTTCTGTTGATTGTGTCTCTTAACTTTCCAGAATTGGGTAGGATGAAGTGATTTGCCTATTTCAACCACAGTGTCCATAACCACGTTAACGTAGTCTATATGAAGATCAAAGGCATTCACAAATAATGTCTGACTCAGTGGATGAAACATTTTTAACATTTGACCAGCGACGATCGCGAAGCAATCACCAATAATTTCCAAAACAACAAACTGATGCGCTTGGTAGACTTCAATCAGTAAGTTTTGACTGTGATAGTTGAATATTTGAACACTCTTGTTAATACTAATTCCTATATAACATAATTGAATTTTGCAATCGTTAAAGTAGTTACGGTAGCTATCAGTTGGTGTCTCGAATACCTGCGAAAAAGGTAAATATCTCATCTTGACAGCATTGTAAACACGGAAGTGCCATTTTCTGGGCACCTTTACCTCATTCTGATAAATGACGATAGCGACTTCTTCACAAGTAGGCCTATCCGAGCGAGACTATTATATTGTAGAATGAGCAACGTGGACCGATGGAAATATTTTCAACTTTCAGTTCATCAACTCGCTCTAAACTCCAAACGTGTAGTTTCAACGGATGCCCGGACCGGAACTGTCGCTGGGGCCTAAAATTGCAGTTCGGGTGAAAAAAACTTGGCTAATCCGCAAATCCCGTAGGCACAATTGAAACTCGGAGTCTTCAAATTTCTCTTTCTCCACAGTTTGACCGATGCCATAAAACAATATTTTTTTCGAAATAAAGAGTAAGACCAACACAAAATATAAATATCTTGTCATGTTTGCAAACAAAACGACGTAAATCAGTCTTGAGTTGAATAGTAGATTCTGATAAGAGAGTCGGTTCTAATGTGCTGACATTACAGCTGAATAAATGTCTGCATGTCATTGCCACTTAATGTCAGAAGACGTTGGAACAGTCTGCCAATTATTTCATTTGAAATAAAGAACACTTTTTCGCATATGCGCAACTGGAAGAGGAGGTATTTTGTGGTTCCCTCGCCGATAGTTGTTCCACAGGTGTGTTTCCCTCATGTAGGCGATGAGCCTCCACCGGCCGACGGGTCCGAGGCTGCTGTCGTCGGCCGCCGGGTCGACGAAGGGAGGGTCGACGACGCAGGGAGTGGTCCTGAGGGGCTCCTCCAGAGCGGAAACACACCGGGGGCTCCAGAGGATGTCCTGGTCGAACACCAGCCGACATCCTCGACTCACCGCCGCGCACGCCGCCAGCTCCGATGACGTCAGCTGGCGAGCGATCACCTCCGCCACCTCCACCGGCAAACTGTCCATCCTCACAAATGTATCTAGAAAAAACACCAACAGCTGACTGGAGTGGCCCTGCAGCCCTGCACCTCTGAGCACCATATTTTTAAATGAGCTACAGTAAGGAAAAAAGCATCAGCGCACAAAAAAAAAAAAAAAAAACTAGGAATATTAAAACCACATTGAAATATCAATAAAAGTGCATTTTATTTGTTTTCATAAAAACACATGGTGCATCGATTCATATTTCTTTCGAAGAAAAATTTCGTCTCGTTATCTCACTAGTTGGCAGCTCTGCTTCCGCGGACCGGACGGTCACTTCCGGTGTGATTAGGCTCAACAGATCGGTCGAATCCCTCACTGACTCACACTGAGTCATCGTGGGGGACTCCCTCCGACAATCAAACGCTAACCCCACAGCAGCACTGTGGCGACGGGTGAGTCATCAGTGATAAGATTTTACAACCGGCCGGATTCCAGAGAGAAGAAATCCTCGATGCGTCATCAAATACGCGGGATTACTCATGCACAAATCAGAGGATTACTGTTTGCAACGGGATTTAACTGTAGTTTTTCATTTTAATATATAATAAATAAGTAGAATATTTGACTAGGTTACAGGTTTGGAACAGCGAGTTATGGAATTATAATTACAGTAAATTGTACTTACTTAATTGCCTCACTTGTGGGGTGTCCTCCTATTTGCGGACAGTCCTATTTGCGGACAGTCCAGTTTGCGGACATGTCTGGTTTTACGAGGGGGTAAACAAGGCCCTTGGGGTGGGAGGATTCCAGTTTGCGGACAGGTCTCGGTGCATGATGTAAATTTTTTCCCTTCTGAGATTGCCAAGCCACTTACATATTTTTAATAGGTTAGGTTAGGTTAGGTTAGGTTAAGTTAGGTTAGGTTAGGTTAGATTAGGACGAATTTTCTTGATAAAGAGAAACTAAGAAAATCAAAGTTAATTAATATACATTTATGTAACCTTAGCACTTACTAGTAACAATTATTAGATTTGTTTAGTTTTATCTTTTTCCTTTTTGTTATTTTTTTCAATATGCGTCATGTAAACAACATGAAATAAAAATTATAATAACTCAAACACCTACAGCGTTCGTTTAGCCTACTACCTGCTTCCTTGGGTAAATGGTTTTTATGACAGGATTAAAATATGTGTCCGCAAACTGGACAAATCTAATTAGTGCATTCCACTACATTTTTGGGTTGTCCGCAATCTGGAAGGTTTTGCCCTTGTCCGCAATCTGGACTGTCCGCAAATAAGACGTAACCACTTGTGGTTGGGTTGGAATGTTGTACAGTAATTAGGTTTGGCAACTGTTCGAAATAGAACAATATATAAAATATTATAAATGTTATGGTTGCGTACTTTGACTATTAGTCTTGTCGCAACCTCTGCAATTCTGTAATTACTGTTAACGAATGATAAATGCTTTGCTTTCTCTACTATAATAAATCAAATTCATTGGAAATCTCCGTTTTTCGGTCAAATCCATTTCTTTTAGACTGGCGATTGCTCATTTGTTTAAAAATAATAATTTATAAAATATCGTACCTACTGTATTTGATGGTTAATTCAACAAAAGGATTTCATAATTACAGCCATCATAAGTTATCGTCATTTAGCCTACTAAACTGTGTTATCACATAAAATAAAATAAATAATACATTGAAAATCCATCTTTGGGTACTTAATACATTTAACAAAATACTTTTAGCTTGAAACCTGGCCATTCGTTTGTTTGAAGATAAAAAACAATATACTACAGTTGGGGATCAATTATATAATTAGATAATTAATTGCAACCGGCATAGTAAACTGAGCTATCAGTGTTTACTCAAAATGTTCGATTCAGCATCATTCAATCAGCTGATTACATTCAAATCGAATCGACCTCCATTTTCAATGCGTCAGCTGTTTGTTTGGAATTCGCTGGTTAGGAGTTTTGAGGTTGTATTCTTGAAACAAAACTGTTTTTTTATTATACCCCATACTATACTATGACTTTTTAGACAGCGATCATAATGACGATCATCAATTAACAGGTCTAAAAGCTATTACAGTTCTATGTTAATTGCTAATGACAAAATCTCTCTACAATCTTTAAGTATGGAAACGAATTGAAACGTGTGCATTTTCAAGAAACTGCGTATTAAACGTAAATGTCGATCGACCTTGGAGGAAACCTTGCCAGCGCTTGTTGATAAAATAGCAACCATTTACGAGCAGTAAAACAATTCGAAAAACAAATTCCTTTCGAGGTCTTTCATGAGTCACTATTGTTGCTTTCACCGTTATTGGAACATGAGTGGAAGTCTACAATTACAAACCGGTGTTTTAATTACTTTAGTTGTTATTTTATTGGATGCGACAATAACAATAACAACAATAACAACCTCGCTGATGGATGCAGTATGAAGGGAAATATTTCTTGATAATTTAAACATGTTTTCTTCGGGTGTCATGGATTTATTTTGTTCCAGATTATAGTTCGAGGGAACAGAATAGTTCTCTATTTTTCAGCAAGCTTAACAAAAGTTACTTTGCACGAAGTTCAATATTTTTACCAAGAAATCTGCGATTTCTTGACCTTCAATGAAGTCCTTCAGTAACACTCGTGAGTCGCAGTCACTGCCAAATTCAAAAACCGCCAACGTTCAAAGTGATCCGCGAATTTTCAAATTCAAACGGCGAAATCCATACGTTACTAGACAACAGTGGCCTTGAATCGCTGCTGCCTTCTGAATAATCGTCTTCACTGCCGGTGCAGCCGCCAAGTCACGGCCTACTTGATTACGTCACCCCTGTTTTAATTTCGCTCATGAAGGCTGTGCTCAAAAATCTATGGAACTCTGTTATAACGAATTGCACGTTCACGAACAACAAGTTGGTCATGTGATTGTTATGAGACAAGGATAATTAAATGAATTACTAGACAGCTGTTTGTAATAAGAAATGCTATAGCAAATCAGGAAGAACAGATGCTTCACTTATAAAATATTGTTTTAATTATAGTAGGATTCACGAAAATAGTCCGATGAGAGTCGATACATTGTTGCCAAATTTATTCTGAAACACATTTTTGTACTGTATTACACATGGTAAACATAACCACAAATGACAACATTGCAGGGCGAGAGGGGGTGAGGGGGGACACAGCTGTTAAAATTTCCATCAGACTATTTTCGTGCATCTTACTATTGGATCCAGGCAGTCCAGATCAACTGAAAACATTTTTCCTCCACCTACTATCTAAAGCCGTATTTTACTCCTTGGAATAGAGTAGTAAAGTACTAATTTCTATCCCATGTGACTTGAATACTTAATCTTTCTACCTAGGGAAAACTCGAGTTTTTTCGTACCACGGGGCTAAAGTTAGTTACATAAGAATAACATTAAAAGAGAGATTAAAAAGAACATGAGCCACAGTCAGCTGTTACGTGTATTTGTTTCGTTACTCATTGTTGACTAATAGCAGCTGTAGCTGCTGCTCACCTGCTGAACATTCAGTCAGCAGTGGGTGAGCAGCATCTCTAGTATTAGAGATGGCCGTGGCAGTGTAGGTGTTTGTTTACATTTTGCTTGGGTAGGCTATTAACCTAAGAAGTCCAAAACATAAATGTAAAACTTTTGACTAGGCTTAAATTATATTTTGGTTTTTTCGTGTTCTTCAAAATTGATATGGCCTACCTTGTGTGTTTTTATGTTGATGTGACAGATCCAGTTTGATGGAGCAAGGGATCATATGAAGGTAAAGTTAAATTATCTACGGTAGGCCTAAATTTTATTCGTGTAGGTGGAGGAAAAATGTTGTGTGCATCAAGGGACTAAAGTACTTTTCTCCCTCAGGGAAATTGTCGCCCTCGGCTTCGCCTTCGGGCGACAACACTTTCCCTTCAGGGAGAAAACATTGTACTTTAGTCCCTAGAAGCACAAATAACTATTCGTTGAATTTCAATCACGAGACGATCTCTAGTGACTGAAATAAAAAGTACGTATTGTAGTAAAAACTATTGAAATAAAAGTATTAAAATACTAAACACTGCACTAACTAATAACCAAACCATATAATGACCACTGAGCAACGAAGCTACAACTGTCCTGTAGAGCCCACAAAAAAATAAAAATAACTATATCACAGATGTACATTATATTCCAAGAAATTAAAGTCACCAGAGGTAAATGACGAGAGGGGGTTATTTTTAGTGTCTTTTAAAATAGTTATTTCGATTGAGCGACTTGACTGCTTACGTCTTGAAAATAGGTTTATTGTCCATGAAACGTTTTTTATCCAATCCAAAAACATTATTACAAAAAAATTATACAAGTTTTTAAAAAACAGAGGTTGTTTGGCACCCCCGTAAATCCGCCCATGGCAAGTTTACCTGTCAGAGACCACATTCATCTTTAATTTGCTTAATGGATGATTTGTAAAGATATTTACTAGGTATACAATGCAGTTGTCTGCTTGCAATATTGAGCGGAGCGACTATTTTTTAAAATCAATAATAGCAAATGTTTTTTAGGTAATTCAAGTGAGCTCGTTCGCTGCGCTCACTCGCAATTTGGGTCAGCTCGTTCGCTACGCTCACTCGCCGTCAATTTAGTTCGTTCGCTGCGCTCACTCACCTTTTGGGTCGGCTCATTCGCTGCACACACTTGTCGCCAGATTTAGCTTGTTCGCTGCGCTTACTCACCACAAGTCTGCAATACTCTAATAATTTTTGATTACGCAGGTTTGCTGCAACGGGGTATTATATGTTTACAAGATATTAAATGGTGCGTCGTCTAAGATTTTGCACTTCCTCTCCGTAAACGTGGCATTTCATTCTCTTACAAAGGTAAACAAACCACTAAAATAAACAAAACAACAATTTCACATAAAACTACTGTATTCACAAACAGCTGATAGTAACAGTCTGCTGTTAAATCTGATCCTAATAACAGCTGTATAATCAACAAACAGTAAACAAACCAAATAAAATATTTTTCCTATTGAAATAACATGGTAACTTTAAAGGGCCGTAGGGCAGAACCCTTATGTCCGATTTGGACCATTTCAGATTTATACCTTCCCATAGATGGTTACTATAACCGAGCAAAATTTCGTGAGGATCACTCCAGCCGTTCAGGAGGAGTACTTGTAAATAAAAAGCCAGAGTGTAGTATAGGAGCTTCGCTCGCTTCGCTCGCTTCGCTCGCTCCGCTCAATAAAAAAATAATGTAGCATGAGTTAGTAATTAACATTAGAATAGAATAAAAGATGGGCAAATAGAGCAGGGCTAGACTGGACCGATCCCTATCAAATTGTAAAAAAGCCAATCGCGTAAAAATACAGAAAGGCACTAAAATGTACAATTAATTATCTTCCACTTACCGGCACCTCTCATACATATACCGTACTATATTTATATATATCACTGACACATGACCTGATAGAACTAATCAATAAACCTCAAATCAATCGATAACTGTTGCTGACCGCCCTGAATGCATTGCAGTTGCAGTGGCGCAGCTAGGGGTGGTGGATGTATGCATTGAGGGGGGTGGTGGATGGTTCCATGGCTATACCGTGACGAATAAGATCTTTAAATGACGTCTCGCGCTAAGATGTTATGATCTCGCTTAGAAAATAGTCACTTTCGGTTCTCCAATTTCCAGTATAATTCCACCAAAAATTTGCCGCTTCCAAATATTTGCGATTTTTTTAGGCCTACAATTATTTGCAGTGTTCCAAAATTTGCCGCCCCCCAAATTATGCAACCCTGGGCTATACCCTAATGTAAATACACCCCTGTAAAAGACAAGATCAAAACAGTAAACCGAATGTGACAAGTTTCTGGAAACACAAATTGACGTCAATGCAGGGCGGTTGCAGTAAGCCCTGACGAAGAGGTGACCGCTCGTTGACTCATGTACGAAACGTCACGTCAGCATTGAGTGACTGGGCTATCGATAAGCAATCAGCTCTGGCGTCAGACAGCTGACAAACCTAAGTGGCTAGAACATTTCTAGGAATAGACTAATTTCATTTGTATTCTTAAAAGCACTGTAGAGTTTTAGCTGAAAAGGGAATGGGAATCGTGTTTTTCTTCGTTTTGTATTTGCCTTAACAATTTCTATACACCCTATAAATTGATGGAAATTACTTTCCATTAGATCTAAGTTGACCTTATTGAGTTCATAAAATATGCCTTATGAGTTATACCTTTGAGTTCATTGAGTGACCTTATTAATTCATAAAATATGCCATGCCACCAGTGAAAACACAACTATGCGACAAGAAGTGTCGACAGTTTTTATAGTTTTTTTTATAGTTTTCCATGACAACATAACTAATTTTTACTTTACTGAACTACAAGCACTCCCTCCCTGAAACCTCTGTATTCCTACGTTACTTAAAATACTCGTAGCTATGGTATTTTGTAGGCATACTATAAAAAATAGTAACTTCAGTGTTTTTACAGTAGTTTGGAGTGGGGGGATGGCAGGATTTTATATGAGAGTGAGCTTTAATCCCAATGTGCTTTGCACGTGTAGGCCTTACAGATTAATTATAAAAGTTTAGTTCAATTGAAAAAATTATATTAAAAAACATTTTTACAAAAGGAGTTTCCGAGTTTCCTATAAAGTTTTAGTTCCTTCTAGGACTCATAAACTAAAAATCACCATATGGCACATCTGAAGGGTATGGCCAGACCTTGAAGGTAAAAAACCATAACGATAAAATTATTCGAATGCCAGATGAGTCATCAGCTGATTTGTCTAGTGACGTCATCGCAGCAGGCCACCAGCTGACTTTGGCGCTGCTCCAGGCTTTTGGCGGCAGTTATCAAGGTTATGTTTACCTCATGGCGTCATCTTTCCTTCGTTCGCATAGTTTCGTTTCGTTGGGCATTTGGGCCTAGTTGAAATCTAAATATTACCGTGAAAGGTTTGGTGTTTTTGTCGTTTAAAATGTGATGAACCAACCAATCAACCGTACGTTTCAAGTAAAGTAACAGCATTATTGACTAAACTAAACAAGTGGTCGGAAGCTGGTTCAGGAATGGAATATATAGAACAGGCATAGGCGTCATTTGGGGGGGGGGCAAGGGGGGGCAGTTGTCCCCCCAATAATTTCGGTGATTTTCTTAATTGGAAATTAAAATGTTAGGTTATGTAATATGGTGAAATATTTGTATGTAGGCCTAACAATTATAAACTTCTGAATCAGACTTTAACAAAATGTCTACTTTGTATTATTTACACAAAACTCTTGAATTGACTCATTCTGCAATCTTCATCTGTAGCAGGAAGTCCCATCTCACGTCTGTTGAGTTGTTAAGGCTCCGGTCTACCTGCACGAACGACGTTACCGAATGCCGCCTCTCGGCCGTAGCGCTAGGCGAGTTCCGCGAGTTTGATGGCTGCAGAGGTTTACGGGAATCGTGTTTTAAAATTAACAAATTATGATAGAGATTGACTCTTAACTTTTTGTAAAAGTAGAAAGACGGATCTCGTCTTCTATGGTTTTAGAATTTTTTTTAAATTTATAAATTCAGTTATAACTGTCTAAAATCGTCTGTTTTTTCTAGGGGCAAGTTTTAAAGATTCAGAGGTTTACGGGGATCGTGTTTTAAAACTAACCAATTAAGATAGAGATTGGCTCTTAACTTTTCCTAAAAGTAAAAAGACGGATCTCGGATCTCATCGGCTCTGATTTTAGAATTTTTAAATAAAATTTATAATTTTAGCTATAACTGTCTAAAATCATATGTTTTTCTCGATTTTTAACTTAAGTTTTCCATTAGTTTTGATAACACTACCAAAGTGTAAGAAAGGAAATTTAGCACCGTTATTATTCTTTAATATGACACATTAGTTGTAGCTCTAGGCTGCATTTAGCAAAAGATAACAGGGTTCTAAAAACCCTTGCATTTGCATCGAGAAGAACAGATGATTTTAGACAGTTAGGCCTATAGCTGAAATTAAAATTTTATTTAAAAATTCTAAAAACAGAACCGAAGAGACCTGTCTCTTTAATTTTAGAAAAGTTAAGATCCAATCTCTATCTTAATTGGTTAGTTTAAAAACACGATCCCCATAAACCTCAGCATCTATAAAACTTTTTCCCACTAAAAACAGATGATTTTAGACAGTTATAACTGAAACTATAAATTGTATTTAAAAATTCTAAAACCAGAGAAGACAAGATCCGTCTCTCTACTTTTAGAATAATCTTTTAGAGTCAATCTCTAACTTTATTAGTTAACTTTAAAACACGATTCCTGTAAACCTCTGCACTGTCTGCAGCCATCAAACTCGCCTAGCGCTACGGCTGCGAGCGCGAGGCGGCATTCGGTAATGTCGTTCGGGCTCAGGTAGACCGGTCTGCCTTGCCTTGGTTACTAAACATAACCTCTTTCGTGTGAAAAGGTAGTTATAGTACCTTCGCTGATGTCCGATGTTTACACTGTTGTTTACTTGAAAATCAATCAATTTCCTTACTGATTGGTAATCAAAAGGGAAAATAACAAACTTTAAGGACTTGTAGGTCCCCTCTTTTTAATGGACAATTTACCAATTCTCTTTAGAAACAACTTCACGCCGAGCTCTATCCAATGGCACTAAAATCATTAAAATATATTGCAAATTGTGGGAGGAGTTTTTTGTACAAAAACCCGTATCACGTATTTAATATGTATAGATGATTTTGTAAATCATTATTTATCTTTTTTTAATCACTTAGTAATTTTTTACCTCTCTTGTCCTCAATAACAGTTTATTTTTTTTAGGTAATGTAATGGGCAATATACCGTAGCTCTGTACTGATCCTAACCAACAGTAGTTAAGTGTTAAATGACTTTTTGTCCCTCATACGGCAGACTGCAAAGGTGATTTGTCAAAAACTAATTTTTGATAAAGATAAATCAATGTGTTTTACCATACAAACCTATGGAGTTTTTGTCTATGTATCCGACTGTAAAACTTTAGAGTTGTAAATAATAGACAAGAAAAATAACTAAATAGTTATAAAATTATGTTTTTTATTTTAACGATTTAGTATCCATTAACCAATTAAATCCATTAAATTTCTTAAGGTGTTTTACATCACAGTAACCACTGGCAGTTCCAGAAGAATAATGATTTTCTACAAATAGAAACATGTTAACTTATATAATCAATTTTTACATGCATAAGGTAGTTTTTATGGGTTTGTGAGATTATATTATAAGTTCACATTTTATGGACAGCTTGTCACAATGTAAACTTAATTAGCTTTTATTGACAGTTTTTAGCGAAATTTAAGATGTTTGGCGTATTTGTGGGAAGGGGGGGAGGGGGTATGACCTTATGAAAATCTTGCCCCCCCCCAATCAGAATGCTGAAATGACGCTTATGAGAACAGGCTGCGTTATAGTTATTAATTTTTATCCTACAGTGTTCATGAACATTGTAATACTATATTTCTTCTTCCTAAGAATGTAGTCTTTAGTAGTAAGAAAGAGTTCTAGATACGTGTGTTTTGATATGAAGTTTATAACGATGTCCCAGATAAAACACAAACCGTTTGGTATATAGGGTACCTTCATATAGTAACTTATAGTTTCCAATATGCCTAGGGGCGGGCAAAACAATTACATGGGTTATCCATTATCCATTGCTGCATTGTGGACAAACAGTTATCCTCTTAAATAAATTAATCCTATTCATCTTTTACTAAGTAGACCCATTAGACACAACTCTCGAGGGCTGGAACATAAATCATCAGATATTTAAAGTTTGGCTGTGTTGATTATGTTGGTTATCACACACGATAACTCATAATAGAAACATAAACTAACATGACTCACCTTTATCTCCATGAGCAATGCTTACTCACTTGAGTTTATGCATAGTTTGCAGATATGAACCTTATATCTGCTTGAATTAAAAACACGAATTAGGTGAACTAGAATGAGTAGCCTTTTTGTTGAAAAAGCGATTGTTTTGTATTTGCAGAGGAAAAATATAGGTAAATTCACTACAGAATAGAACATAGACAATTTGTTACTTTTAATTAAAAAAGTCTCTATAAAAATACAATTTCTGGGAGGCGTTGAGAAAATCAAGGACAATTTAAAATTTCTCTTCAACAGGATCCTCGTCAGGAATGCCTTTTGGGTACAGCTTCAGCCTGTACTAAATGGCCTCAGATATCACCTATTTCTCCTCTTTCTCATACTGTAGTCATTGTAATTCTGTATACCATCTGTTCCACGTGTTGTAAATTTAGCATGTATGATTTTTTTTTAATTAATTGGATGGCGAACATAATATGTGTTTCTGACTTGTCGAGCGCCAAAGATATTACTTAAAGCCAGAATTTTACAGTGAAATTTTTTAAGTATACCGGAAAATATCAATAAATCTCACTAATCTATCAAAGTTTCATTTCCATGGCAACTTTGGCAAAATGTAAAATTTAAATGTATAGTTTTAACTAGTTTTGTATGTGGACGTTTTGTCTTGTGGACATTAATCTTAAAGGACATAATATCTATGGACATGATACGGAGTGGACATTTCTACAAATGGACCTTTTTGGTTGTGGACTTAACAGCCGTGAATACACTTACACACAATGTACATATAAACTTCAATCAATACATTATCTTTATGGCAGGGACCTTTTTAAAAAAAAGTAACACTATATAATCTTTTGGAAAGTAATTTATCATTTTAAAAATGCAATTAAGAGAGATATTACTTGGAAAATATAATTGAAAGTATGATATGCACTAAAAGATATAAAATTATATATTTTGGATTTATTATGCCAATTTGATTTATTTAAGTGAAAACGCGTTGTGTTAATCTATTAGTTAAAAATAAAATAAGTTTTCATAGTTAAGTTTTGATTTTTTTCTTACGTTTGTCACACACTACAAGATGTCTTGTACCTATCAGTTTTCCTTAGCCCGGGGACCTGAACGTTTCTTCAAGCAAGGTCGTCGCAAGAACAACAAAAACACTCTTATTTATCCTCTTATTTGTCTTATTTGTCCTTTCTCTAGGACAAATAATACGAAACGAGAGGACAAAATTACCTCATAATATGATATAACTAAATTTTGCAGGTAAAGTGCGCTGATGAGAATTTTAATAATTTTGTTATCTGCAATACCGTTTTAATTCCTTTGCTCCACAAGCCCTGACAGTAGTCTGTATGTATACGGAGAAATCGCGAGTGTCTTTTGTAGATGCTATGCAAAAAACTTTATATTGTAATAAAATAAATTCATGGAAATATAAAAAAAACTTCTTTATGTTTTCTATTAAAAAAACACTTCGTCCTGTGATTATTTTATTGGCGTAAATGGTATCGAATAAAAATATTAAATCTAAAAAATGAATTATTAGAAAAGTACGAAATTTTACTATAGCATATCAAATAAAAATGTGCAATATAAAGTAAGCGATTAGTATTAATTAATCAGTCACTTTATTCAAATAACTCAAAGCGCTCAACGTTTTATAGCATTTACCGTTAGTTTCTCATAACTGTCTAGTTTTTACCAGTTTTTACAATTCCCCTTCTATAACGGCGCATCGACAGCTTTTTGCAAATAAAATAACACTCCACAGAAACTCAAAGAAAGCAGCACATGCTACATACAGCCAATTAGGGGCCTCCAGACTATCACTCCAAGAATGTAACCAACTCTCAATAATTTATTTAATAGAGACGGCCGAAGAAGAAGAAGAGTGATGGAGACGAAAAACCGGTTCCGATAGTAGGTTAGCCAGACCGGATGTGAATGTGGAAGTGACCTCTGGAACCAGACACAACCATCCACCTGTTCCCTGACCAGCTCGGTAGGCTGAGGGTATGTCAGCCAAGTCTGAAACTTGGGACCTGGGGCTGGCAGGGAATTTTTAAGGAGTTTTAGCATTGACTATGTACACTAACGTGATAGATTTCTCAGCCAATGATTTTTGTTTGATACCAAAATTTGGAAAGTTTGTGTACGCAGCGCCAGATTCGCTGCAATCGATGATGTTGTGATTCAGCTGGATTTACATTGCTGCAAAAACACTTTGGCACAACATAAACATAACCCTCAGTTATAAACTATTTCATCCTTGATTGAGAAGAGTGGCAATATTGATTTATTTATCGTATGTTACTTAAGTCATGTACGCTGCAGAAGATCGCACCATCGTCATAGGTTTCAAACTTCAAACACGCCTAGGCTATGCTATGAGAAATCTATTCGAATTAGTGTATATAGTCAAACATCTTTAGGCTCTCTAGAAATATTAGTACATATCGACTTCTTTGTCTTTTTATTAATTTGTTTATTTATCTTTATTCATCTTTATCTAATGTATCGATTATAATAGAGCATATATTTTGATCTCGTCATATATGCGATTAACTAAAACCCAGTACCCGCAACTATAAGTTGATTTTTTGAATAAATTGTACGTACTTAACAAATTGTTAAGAAAGAAAAACACTAAAAGGGTGTTATTTTTTCACAATGTGTAAGTATTTTGACAAAAACGTAACTGATGAAATTATAAAATAATAAATTTAATGATGAAATTCACCGTGAAAGTAAACGGGGAAAGTGCAAATAAGTTGCGGATTAGGCCTACGCAGAAGGCCGGTAAAAAGCAATCGTGTTTACCAATAGTGATACAGTAGGCTACTTCTTAATCAGGAAATAGTAGCCATTTCCGGCCATAGACAGTTTCAATCGGTTTGATTTTTGGGGTACTTTCGATCGTGGTTACACCTATATGAGAATGCATTAAAACTCTAGTTTGGAGTTATAATTTTTTCAAAAATTTCCGTGGAGGATCCCTGTTGCCTTTACTGGTGGGGGGGGGGGGGGGGGGGTGGTGTACTCCATACCCTCGTCCAGAGCCCCCAGGGGCCCGCAATGGGACGAGTGTATAGACTTGGGGCCCGGGAGCAGCCTAGCTCTCGACGGCCTTGGTGGCGAAAAATTGTGTCAATGCTTCTAGTAGCAAAATTTCACTTTGGTGTACAGTATTCTAGTACTGTATATAAGTTTTAAATTTACAAATTGTTCAAGGCTGTCGGGAAAGGATTAAAAAGTCTCAGTTGCGACAAAGAGTAGTGCTCTAGGAGAAGAAAATAGTTTAGAAAATCGACAACAGAACAGATCGAAGTTTGTCGAGGAAATTATTTAGCCACTGGTACTTCACATTTTATTTTGTATCTCCCCATTTTTCAAGACTATCAGTGGGAAATCACGTAAAATATATTCGATGCCTCAAAGGAGAAGTGCTTAAAGAAAAGAAAAATAATTTTGGTAATCTAGTGAACGTTAAAAGTTTATTGATTAAAGAGTGGGGGGGGGGTTGTCTATTTAGTGTATTATATGACTGAAAGATGAGTGTTCAGTGGCCGAGGATAGGAAGGTGGAATTTCAGCGATTTTCTATGGATTGTTGTTAACAATACATTTAATTTCTGACACATATCATCCATTTTCAAGTAATGCTTTTGAAATCCATCATAAGAAATGTGGTATGATTGTTCAATCCTGTACTGTAAACAAGCATAAATTATCTAAAAAGTTAAAAAAAGAAATTTAGGCTAATTAGCTCATTTACCAATTCATGTTCAATCCACATCTTGAGGGGCTATAGAAATAATTATACTTTAGGAAAACAATCAATTGTGGTAATTGTAGAAAGTTTACCACTGTCATTTATATTTAAGCAGAGAATCAATCGCTAAATCCTTCCCATTCAGAGTCCGACAGTTCCTTCGAAGTACTCTGTACAAGAGATGGGCTTGGAATGTCCGAAGAGCGGCTATGCCGTTGCAAGTTCCGGCGCCGGCGTGAAGATGTTGCAAAGACGCTATTGCGGCTTGTCAGAGAATAAAGGATGCAAGGAAGATGAAGATGGGATAAAGATGTACCAAGCGCAGGGTCAACGGACTTTGCTGTGGTGGTAACACTGGTTCCGTGACACACTTGCACAGGTTGGCAACACTGAAGGTGCAGGCAATGCGTTTCGCGGCGCGGGAATGCGGCGTGCAAACTTTGTTTTAAATGATTTGGATTCCTAATAAGGGTTAAATGTAGTCAAGGACAAGGTGGTAGAAGTGGTTTCTTCCACCATGAAATGTAGTAACTAAAATTTAAGTTTTTCAACGCTCCATTAGTTAAAAATTGAGGGCAGTTCTAAATAATGTAGATTAAATTCGTACTCTTAAAAAGGTTATGGTGTAAATTTTATGCCTGTATTGAGAAAATCCTCAAAACCTATTTTAAGATTACAAACAGAAAAAAATCTAAATTAGGTCTAATTTCACATGGAGTCCCAAAACTGATGACCTGTTTAAAAAAAATATTCATCCCAGTTTGTTTATCGAAACACACCACAAAACACGATGGAAGTTATTGAATGACAATATCCAAACATATTTGAAGATAGATCAAACGATAAATTTAACCAATATTCTTTGACAGGCAATTTTAAAATTTTCTCAGGGCATTTCTCATGCAGCGAGCCACAAATTAAACCTGAAACGAAAGGGCAAAAGAAAGGAGCCAAGTGAACGGATGGTTAATAATCAGAATCGAGAAGCCTGGAGCTAGCTGATCTAAATAAGCGATCGCTCTTCCATATCACTCTCTCTCTCCTCCACACGGGTTATCCTTTTCTTTCCTCATGTCTTCTGGGATCGAAAACCCTAAAATGCTATAGATTCGGCTAAGGCTTGATATTGATATTGATGACATCGAACATTCAATTCTTCTCACACTCACACTCCGAAATATTCTTCTCCCCCTTCTCCTCCCCTAATCTTCGAGTCACACTCCGACACTTTCCCCTCCCCTCTTCTCCTGATGACCCTGACCATCACCTTGCCAAATTTATCCTCTCTGACATTCACTTTACTTTCGCTCTCGCAGAGTTTCTAGTGGAAACTTGGCTCGTTAACGTCGGGGAAAAGCGGAAGGATGGGGTTTTAACCTTTGAAAACCAAATTCCTCAACTCTCCTTTTGGAAGTTTTATCAATGCAATAAAATTAGAGAAAGAAACAAAGAATTTTTTAGAAATAATTATCGCTAACCCCGGTCAGGAACAATGTGATTTGTATCAAAGTAATTAAATATGGTAATTATAGTAATTAAATATTGTTGGAAAGCAATCGCCAATCATATAATATAGGTATTGCAGCTTACAACTGTGTAAAAAAATTATATATATCTCAAGTAAAATAATTACAAAACTCTTTAAGTTTCGTAGTCTATAGATTTCGAATAATGTACTGAACTGCTAAAAATCACATCATTCCAGGACTGCTTTAGGATTTAAATTTAAGTTATTACACATTAAAACAGGAGTAAAATTTATTCACGGTGCTGAAGATACTGCAAGCAATTATACTTTACAAGCAAGTACTTTACTGGCAAGCAATTATAAGTTTCTTAACTTTTTTATGTTTGAACCAGGCATGAAACAGTATTGTGTAGTTATTAAAACATAGTTTATGTAGTCTAAGCCATCACAAAATAAAATTGTCAGCATTTTCCATCATAATTTAAAACTTGGAAAATTTCATCGAAATTTAAAATTTCAAGACTATAAGATAAACTTTGGATGAATATCAGAATATTTCACGACTGTTGGATTGTTTTCGTTTTTCAGGTTCCTATATCAGATTTTTCTAGTCCAGTATCAATTTCATTACTAATCTACTCAACAAACCCATAAAGTTTACAATCCTTAAGAATTTTGTCACGGTTCTTTGAACAACTGGGATACCCTATCAAATTAATCGAATGACAATAACAATCACTGAACCATTCGAGACTTCCTGCCGGTTATTTTATGCATCCTGCGAGCGATGATGTTAAACTGTTTTGGAAACGGATGCGATGGAATTTCCTGCTTTGAGGTGTCCTGAACTGCTGTCGTGTGTCCTGATGTGAAATTCAACCTTGGAAATAAAAAGAACGAACGAATAAAATTGAAACGAATAAAAAATTAACTGCCGAAACCAACTGATTCACATGATGGTTTGTTTTGAAGCATATCCATTTGGACGACTTTATAAAATCTAGGCCCTATTTATAATTTACATGCTAAAAAAACTACTTGGGCGATATTAAACTTGATGGCAACATCTAATGATCAATGTTTTAAGATTATGTAAATTTATAAAACAAACACTTAAAATTAGTTAATTGACATGAAATTAGGTAGCAGCATGACCATTTGGGTGATTGAAAAAAATCTTTTGTATAGAGAACTTCTCCTACAATTTCCAACCGATTTTCAAGTTTTTAGTGTCGTTGAAGGGCATGGTCTGTAGTTGTTTCCGCAAAAAAAAAAAAAAAAAAAAAAAAAAAAAAAAAAAAAAAAAACTGATGAGATTTGGACTGAAAATAAAGGCGCTATCCCCCTTTGAAATCCCAAAATGTCCCATTAAAATGAATAAAGCATTTTTCACATTTGTTAATGTTGAGCTGTAAATACGTGTAATTTTGATGATTACAAATATTAACAATATTGGATTGGTTGGATGTCATTGATTTAGAACTAAAAGTAGCAATGTATTGTATCAAAATAAATTGCTCGATTTCGAGCAATAGTATTATTGAATAGGAAAGTGGTGCAATTGATTCAAATGTTACTTTTACATGACCATTTGTGCGAAAAAGTAAAATAAGGAGTAATAAAGTTAACAGCTGAAACCAACAGTTCAACTAATGTTTGCTGGTATAGCATTTCCATTTGGAGACCTTTTTAAATCGATTAAAAAATCCTACAACTGATTAAACGATCCATAAAACGGTATTTAGAACCAGAGAACCCATGCATATCAGCAGGACATTTAAATGAAAAAAGGTAAAATTGAGGGCTATTTATCGTAAGTCCTGTCTAAATAAGGCTCATACGTGATCTCTAACCAAATTTCAAAGACCTTCAAAGTAATGAAAATAACTTCCTACCAAATTAGGTGACTGAATTTGGGCTTGTTTTGACTGAGGAAGAACTAATGTCCTTGTCCTCTGGAACACTTCCTACCCGAGACCAGACCATATACGACCAAGGCTGGGCCCGATATGGCAGTGGTTGGGGAGAAAGTCTGCATGAAGCTGGCCACTCCTCTCCGTAAAGTGTATAGTCACTATAAAGATGCACGAAAATAGTCGGATGGAAATATTAACAGCTGTGTCCCCCCTCACCCCCTCTCGTCCTGCAATGTTGTCATTTGTGGTTTTGTTTACCATGTGTAATACAATATAAAAATGTGTTTAGGAATAAATTTGGCAACAATGTATTGACTCTCATCGGACTATTTTCGTGGATCCTACTATAGTAGAAACACTGACTTTATAAACCTAGTAGAGGTGATTATCCACATCAGACCTACTATTTGAGCATTTTATGTTTAACGTTTAGCTTTACAATTTATGAAAACATTACTGTGACACTCCAAAAGTCATTTGGGGTAAGAATATCAAATTTTACATGAACTGGTTTAAAATTCGATAGTAAAATCATAATGAAATTTTATATTTTAGAGAAACAACTAATTCCCACGTGGAGGAACTATAGACATGAAGTACGATAAGTTGTAAATGTGTACTCCAGTGTGGGGGAGCCAGTTTCTTTTTCAACATAATATAGTTTGTAATATGATAAATTTGTTTCATGCCGGAGGGGGGGGGGTCCCAGACTCGATGCGTGTGGTAGTTATTCTTCTCCACAGATGGTTAGTTTTTATACAGACTTACACAGAGTCACATTGCTCAAAAAAAAGTGAAAAATGAGAGTCTCGGGGGCTTTCTTAGCAGTAGGTCTATATTTAAATGTGTACTTTGAACATTTCTATTCTTAAATTGGTATTATATTGGGATTTTCTTGTATTAACAACTTGAAATTTCAATCTTTTTTAATACATTTACAAATTATGCTTTTATAATATTGTGGATACCGACTGAGCACTTTGTTTAGGTCTACATTTTTTTACAAATTGAAAAACATTATTTCTTAAGTTACAACAATGTTAACTCCCTTAGTACCCTTTTGGGACTTATATAGCCCCGTCGCAGATGACCTGCGTACTTGGCGAATTTCCAATGCCAATCTTTACACGCCTGTACCAAATTTCATAATGATCAGACAATTATTGCAATAGTTATCGTGTTAACAAACACTCAAAATTAAAACTTCTATTTCCCTGACAAGTCCAATGTTAATTTTTTTAGTAAATCGTTATTTGTGCAGTACAGAACAGAGTGGACTTAAGAGCAATGATTCCACATAAAAAAATTGTTTTTTTTATTGTTTTTTAGCTGAATTTAGTGTTGCAAACTAAAATGTAATAAAAAAATTTATATGAGAAAATTTGCAAAAAACCCCTTAGGGAGTAAAATCCCCCTTACTGATGGTTCACGAACTCATCCAAGAGAATCTAACTTTAGGCTACATGTCGGTACTAAATTTCATAATGATCAGACAATTTGCAATAGTTATTGTGTTATAACACTCGAAATTAAAAATTCTATTTCCCATACAAGCCCATGTTAAATCTTTTAGTAAATCGTTATTTGTGCAGTTATAAAATTTAACACATTTGTGTTTACAATAAAAAAATAAATAAATAAAAAACAACTTATCAGGAAAGTACATAAAAAACCCATTGCAGAGGTGGGCCCTCAACTTGAATTTGTATAGCTCCTATGAAAACGACGGTAATAGCTTTATTCTAAAAAAATTCGCTAAAAAGCATATTAAAACAAATTATCATCTAGCGTTGTATGAAGTCTTCTGAAGTCGTGGAAATTAAAACTTCAGACAATTTGCATAGCGCAAACAACAACTAAGTAGAAACCAAACAAAGTGTATATTCATAGTTGATTAATTAAAGCCATGTTGTTCTTGAAACAGAATACATTTAAATATATTCTTGTTTTGAAAATTTATGGGTGGTATAAGTTGAGCTGGAAGAAGTCCAAAGTCGCCCATGACTTGTAGTAGGTAACCTCAACCTCTACCGTGCTATATAAGGTGCGACGGCGCGACAACGGCAGATTGGGTTTGAGGCACCCATGGGGGTTGAGTCTGCTTATGAAATACGATAAATTCAGATATTGTTACGAAGATTCGGCTAGAAAGTGTTAAAACCGGTGATCATAATATATTATACAGGAGAAATATTATAGGTTAGAAGCCATATAAGCTAAAAGAAATTATCATCATCAACATAAGTTTCGTAGGTCCATTCATGGATGACAGTTTTCATATTGGAACAGCTTTAATAAGGTTCTGAGTCAGTACACTTAATGTATGAGTATGAGTAACACTATACTCATACATACATCATTTGATGTATAACATCATTGCTATACATCATTTTTGATGTATAACAAAGTGAATTTGCTGACCGT